>UESW01004641.1:487326-589520 GCA_900491605.1 Calamus simplicifolius | reverse complement strand
TTATATTATACTAAAAAACAAAAAATAGAAATAGAGTAGGATAATTGTAGACAAAAATTTTAAAGAATATGTTGTTAAGGTAATTAGGAAAGAAGACCAGATTATATCACTAAAACTCATAATTAAATAATATAATTAACATAATTAGTGCTATCCACCACAAGTAGGATTAGACCAATAAACGAAGACATTATTGAAAAATATAGATAAATAATGCAAGAAATACTACAAGAAAAAGATATATATGGAAGAAGATTTTAATGGATGTGTAGGTAAACATAGTGTATAGGTAATATTGAAAGAAAAATTAAAAGAAAAATTTTTAAAAATCGCTATTTAGGCCAGCTATATATGCTACATGGAACAGAGTGTTGGGCAATTAAAACAATAGTGAATAAATTAAGTGTGACGAAATGCGTTTGTTAAGATGGATATATGGTAAACTTTAAAGATAGATTAGAAATAAACATATAAGAGAATAATAGGAGTAGCCCCAATTGAAGATAAAATAAGAGAAAATGATTACGATGGTTTGAACATATACAATAGACCTTTAAATGCTCTAGTTAGAAAAAATAAACTGTTAACGATTCATAGTAAGGATAGAGGTAGAGGTAGACCTAAACTAATATGAAAAGAATAATTAAAAAATAATATTATTTATAATTTAAATATTGACTTGGTCCTGAATAGAGTAGACTGAAAGAAGCATATTCATATAGCTGACCCCATGTAGTCGGAAAAAGGCTTAGATGAGTGAGTTGAGTTGAGTTGAGTTGATATAGGTAAATAGAGAGATGGATATGAAATGGTATGTGAAGGATATCGATTTGGAGATAGGAATGAAGCCCGTATGAGCTTATTAGATTTTGTAGTGATAATGATTAATAATAGCAAATACTTATTTAAAAAGAGAGATAAATATTTAATAATATTTAAAAGTAGATATAATAAAAGTCAAGTAGACTTTTTCTTAACTAGAAAGGTGAATAAATAACATGCAAAAACTATAAAGTTATTCTAAAAGAAAGTTTAATTTCACAATATAGGATAATGGTAGCAAACATATGGATAAAAATAAAATCTAGAGTAAAACAAAAACTATTAATCCAAAAATTAAATAGTAAAATTTGAAAGGAGAAAAACTAAACTATTTAAAAAAAGTTAGTAAGAAAATGATTATAAATATAGATAGTGATCCCAACTTAATGTGAAAAAAGCTACTAAATGCATAAAAAACATATAGTAAAAGAAGTTTTGAGAGAATCAAAAGGAGTATGACTATTAGGAAGGAAAACTTGGTGGTAGAATGAGAAAGTTCAAGATGTCATCAAGCTTAAAAGAATAAGCTACAAAATTTGGCAAGAGGCTAGGGATGAAAAAGTCTTAAAAAGTATAAAGATGTAAAGAAATAAACTAAAAAAGAGATAAATAATGCCCAAACTTAAAGCCTATGATGATATATAATAGACTATATATGAAAGAAGGTGAAAGACTATATTTAAACTAGCAAAAAAAAAAAAATAAAAGAGATGACTATATTAAATATATTAAGGATGAAAATGAAAGAGTCTTAGTAAAATAAGAAGAGATAAAATAATGATGAAAAAGCTATTTTTAAAAATTATTAAATAAAATAATTTAATAAATTTAAAGGTAGAAGGATATGGTAACCTAAGAGTAACAAATGAAAATAACTTTTTTTGTAAATTTAGTATGCTTAAAGTTAAAAAGGCTTTGAGTAAAATAAAAAATGCAAAGGCATTAGGGCCAGATGTGATCCCTATTGAGGTTTGGAAAGGCTTAACAGAATTTGGAGTTATGTAATTAATCAATTTATTTAACAGAATTGTAGCAACTAAAAGAATGATAAATAATTAAAAAAAAGCATATTAATACCCATATACAAAAATAAAGAAGATATTCAAAACTGTGCAAATTATAGAGAAATTAAGCTGATGAATCATACAATAAAATTATGGGAGAGAGTAATAGAAAATCAAATAAGAGCCAAAACTTTGATGTCAAATAATCAATTTAAATTTATGCCTAAAAATTTGACTATGGAAGCTATTTATTTATTAAGAAGATTGATGGAGAGGTATAGGAAAAAAAAAAATATCTTCATATGATCTTTATTGATTTAGAGAAAGCATATGATAGGGTACCTAGAGAAATAATATGATAGGTTTTAGAGAAAAAAAAGAGTTATCAAAAGATACATAGAATTGATAAAAAAATATGATGGAGAATAACTATTGTTAAGATAATAATAGAAGAAATTAGTGAGTTTTCAATTATTGTAGGTTTATATCAAGGATATACCTTAAGTCTGTATTTTTTTTGTAGTAGTTATGAATGAATTAACCAAACATATTTAAAATAATATCCCATGATGTATGTTATTTGCAGACGATATAGTGTTGATTGATGAAACTAAATCTGGAGTAAATGCTAAGATAGAAATTTGGAGAGAGGCTTTAGAATTTAAAGGTTTTAAAATTAGTATAACTAAAACTGAATATAAAAATATAATTTTAGTGAAGTAGAAATAGAAATGAAGAATTAGTGAAGATTGCAAGCTAAGAGATACCAAGAAGTAAAAATTTAGGTATTTGGGATCAATTATCGAGTAAGAAGATGAAATAGATAAAGTGTGAATCATAGAGTTAAAGCAAGATGGATTAAGTGAAGAAGTGCTTTGAGAGTATTGTACAATCCACACATCCCGTGAAAATTTCAAAAAAAATATATAACCGTCATTAGGCCAGCTATGCTATATAAAACAGAGTATTGGGCAATACTGAAATAACATATGAATAAATTAAATATAACAGAAATGCGCATATTAAGATGAATATGTGGTAAAACTTTAAAAGATAGTATTAGAAATAAGCATATAAGAGAAATGATAGGAGTAGCTCCAATTGAAGATAAAATGAGAAAAAATCGATTATGGTGGTTTGGACATATACAACGAAGACCTTTAGATGCTCTAGTTAGAAAGAGTGATCTTTTAATATCCATAGTAAGGATAGAGGTAAAGGTAGATCTAAACTAATATGAACATAAATAATTAAAAAAGATATAACTATTTATAATTTGAATGTCAACTTAATTTTGAATAGAACAGAGTAGAGAAAGCAGATTCATGTAACCGACCCCATGTAGTTGGGGGAAGGCTTAGATGAGTTGAGTTGAGTTATTTGTACTAACAGAATCCATTATTTTTCCTTGATATAGAAATTTTATCATAATTCAGTCCTTAGGACAAGTATTTTTGGAATGACTGCTTCACTAATTGCAAGAAAAGTAGATTTACCAATTATTAGTTTAATTAGATTTCTCTACTTGGTCTTTCTTTATGGCCTGTCAAAATTTTGACATATTAGATGCATGTTGATTAGCTCTCTTTAAAATGTAGCTGTACTTTTTCCATGTGGCTGATGGATAGAAGCTGATGTTCTCAAAAGGAAGCATATTTACATTTTTTTTTCCCTACTTTTAACTAGAAAACATTTAATTACCCTTACTTTTTTCCCTTACTTTTTAACTAAAAGGAAGAATTTTTATCAGAGTAGAAATATCCTAACTTGATATTTGCTAAACCATTATTTCCTAAAATTCTTCGAATTTAATCTCCAACGAAGAGTGACTTTTTATTCTTAAGAAATTTAATTTTTTTAATATTTTTTCTAATTCAAATGATGATATTTTTTTATTTTCATAAAAAATTTAAATAAATGAAAAGAAAAGAAAAAGAGGAGAGATGAGAGAGAATGGCATTATTTAAATGATTTTAAATGAATATAAGAAAGATAAGAGAGAGTGAGCTAGCATGATAGTCAACATTGCCCCAACCCAAACAATAACTCAAACTAGACCAAACCGGGTAGTTGTGTTTCACTGATTCAAGTTGTATTAAACCAAAATGCAAAATCAAGCTATTTTTTGATTAGTTTGGCTTGGTTTGGTTCATCTTATCATAATTAGAATTATGCTATGGAGCAAGCATCCTCAGAATCATGTCCGCTGCTATTGTCCCTTTTGCACCTATCTCTTTTTTCTAGTAGCATTCTTTTCTCTCCGATATCCTGCATCTTTTGTTGTGCATTGGTTAAGATTCTGTGTGGATTTCATATACAAAGTGAAGCAAAGGAAGGACCAAAATGACCATACCATAAAGATCTTGACTTCAAATGATGGATCCCAAAGTTGATGCAAAGAAGCCATATGGATTGTTATTGCTCATCATTATATGTGGTTATATCCTGAGAGCATAACACATTATGGTCGTTAAGGATCTAAAATATAATAATAGAACGAAGCACATTGACATAAGATATTACTGCATTGAAGACATGATCAAGCAAGATGAAGTCACCCTCACATCTCCACTAATAGAATAGTGGACTAATCTGTTGACTAAACCTATTGCTAAAGATGTATTCTAAACCCTTATAAATAGTTTGGGTCTTCATAGAATTTGACTAACAAGGATTGTACTTTAAACATTATTGAAATAAAATATTTGTTTCATTGCCTTTTATGATGTTTCATCAATGTAATGGCATAAGGCATATAAGCGTATGAATGTCAAAGGCTCAAATTAGCTCACTCACATGGGTGACCATCTTATTACTTTTGTGATGAGCAAGATGAGATAATATTAACCATAATTGATGCTTGAGTAGTAACATTATGGAAAGGTGCACATATTGCATGAAAAGATGCATGAATTATAAGAAATGTTGTTGTTGCATGAGTTGTAGAAAATGTCGTTTCAGTTGGGACTGCGATGAGACTCAAAAGAGACAGTTATGGAGTAGTTTAGTATATCCGCAAATCCGTATAGAGCCTAATTAAGCAAAATATGAGCAAATGTATGAGTGCTTAGGTTTGATATTTTTGTAATATCTAGACTTAAGTTCATACAGTGTTTGAGGTTGACATAACCTGTTAAGTGGGAGTTCCACCATAGCATGCACTATATGTTGTATATACTAAATTCAACCTTTTAGCAGGTGACATGATAAATTCCCTTGTCATCATGTAAGCCCTAAAGATGGTAATGTATCGTTAGACTTAAAATTGTCATAAGTTAGAGTTCAAGATAACTCCCTTGGCCTTGTCTTCTAGGGCCATGAAAAATATGGTTACATGAGACATACTAGGGAGTTAATTTGATTAAGATGAATAATATGAGTGTTTAAGAAAAAATCATTCGATAATACACCTTGAGTTTGTGATCCATAGTCCGAGCGATTATATGCATAAGTTTCATATAATCATGGATACAGCCATCTAATTAACTTTATGATTTCAAATATTGCTTAAAAATAAGTCTCTTGAGGGGTTGAGAATACTTGATGTATTGCAATAATTATCTGGGGCATAGACAAAATTGGATTCGTTAGTTAAATAGTAACTTAATGTAACACTTCTATTATGTGTATTTTGTTAGGCCACACGCCTCACCACTTGTGTGAGGACAAAGAAATATGAAAAAGTTGAGAATTTTGCATCCTCAATGTATGAGTGGAAGATTGTTGATTGTTGGCCTAGTATGAATGTCAGGCCATGCATCTACAATAGAAGGAATGGCCCCCTTCTGCCATGGTATGACAGAGGGAAAGGGGCATTCATGGCCCCATATCGAGAGAAGAGGAGGATATAATCCTCCTTAATTTCTCATTCGTGAGAAGCATATAGAGGCGTTCTCTCTCTTCCATGGTCTTCTCCTCTACGAACAACGTAGCACCAACAATGAGGTATGCTTCGTGCTCTCTCTCTCTCTCTCTTCTTTCTTGGTGAAGGTATATGCCGGCAATTAGAAATAACCGCAGTCTTCTTAGTACATAATTGGCTTAGGACTAAATACTCACCAATATTGACTCTCACAATTGCCATCTTAAAAATGGTTTAGATGAGTGATGTTTCAAGTTTGTTGGATTGCCTTATGGTTTGACATTACCACTTCCTGATGGCTTGTCATTACCGAATTCTATTACCCTTCACCCATTTATTAAGCATCTGTTAATGTCTTGCGGTTTAAATAAGTTCTTGGATCTTTTAGCTAGGCTGTTGGTATGGTGAAGACCATAAATGATGATTGTATGCTAACTTCATCTGCTATTACTAGTAATAATTATACAAACCCAGCTTACAAGTTACACTAACAAGTTACAACTCTTGAGAGGTTTCCTTTCCTTTTAAATTAATAATTGCTAAAACTTACTCAGGCTTCCGTGATGACACTTTCTTTGACATCCAATGAGGCCTTTTTGTCAACTTCAGTTGGTGTGTTGTCATCTATTTGTTCTTTTCTCTGTCCCCAGAGAACGCTGTAAAGGCCTCCAACCATGAGAACTCCACCCAAAACGCTGCATGCAGTTACGACATATATTGGAAAAGTAAGCAAATTCTCACTTGATGCATGATAGAAGTTGACAATGAGGTTATCAAATGACACCTTCCGAGATTAACTAATTCTCCTAAGAGAAGAGTGGAGCACGCCATTGTGATAATTAGAGTGAGTGGACAGGACATGGCCAAGAACACAGACCCTCTCCTCTCAATGACCCAAGACTGCAGGTACAATGAAACTCCTGTGACAATGATTCCCTGCACATATCATTAAATTCTTGCAGTAATTAAAAGATCTTGTGACTTTTTTATTTAAATAATCTTTAGACAAATAAATTACTAGCAATGGCAATGCTATCCGACAGCTAGCTCTGCGAAATCTATGCACAACGTAATCAGTGGTTTGGTCTCCGTTTGAGACCAATACCTTTTCCATAGGATCTTTTCTTTTTTCTTTTTTCTTTTGAGTAAAGGGAGAGAGTCATACAATACATTAGCCAATGAAAGGTGGATGTAGGGATTTCCGTTAGCGACCATGGGATCAAGGATAGCTTGAACCATGTTGTTTCATAACTCATGAATTAAATATTTCTTGGGGGAAAAAAAAAATTGTAATTCCGTTCATCTACTTGTAGAAAGATGCAAAAAATATACTCACGCAATAAATGACAGAGGCGAGGCCAACGTCCAAACCCAGCTTCCACCGAGAGAAGTCTCTTTCCAGTGCTAGAGAAACGAAGAATGACTGAATGGTGCCGAACAGAGACTGGAGAGTGGTGAATGTGAGCTTGGACGGGTACTCCTTCAACAAAGGCTCCTATCAATGCACAAAGGTAAGAAGTGTTGTTGTCTTTATCCAAGGGGGAAATAGAAGAAGAGTATGACATTCTCCAGTGAAGTCAAATCCTGAGGGAGAAATCCTTGGAGGCATACCTGCAGCACCATCCACAAGGCCCATGCTGCGTTGGAAATGGTCCCGAGAAAGGTTCCCAAGACCCAAGTCTTGATTGAATGGGTGTGAGGATAATTGGTTTCACTGCTTCCATGGCCAAGAAGGTGGTGATGATTCAAAGGTTTGAAGTGAGGCCCTTTGTAGAAGGCCATCTCCATAACGCCAGCTAGGCATAGCAGTAAACCGAAAACTTTCATAATTCCGGAGAGCCTCTTTAACTTGAGAGTTTCGAAGCTGTTGTGAATGGATTGAATGCATGAATTTAAATAGAAAAAACTAGCATTGATGCCAATATTATCAAAAACTGCCCTGTTTGGTTTGTGATCCAAAAAAATTATTTTTGAAAACATGAATTGTATTTGAGTTGTATTCTGTTGATTTTTAGTATTTGAGTTTTTGATAATCTTATATTTAATGATGAGGCTCTAAAAAAAAATGATAATCAATTTACTATATTTTTAAATCAAAAAAATAAGTGTATCTCTTCTTTTTACTAGAATATAAATATTGTTATAGAAATCAAGATTCATTATAAATTGATTTTAGAAATATCATATATTTAAATATAAATATTTAATATATATAATTTCATAATATATTATAATTATTAAATATTGCACTATAGAATATATATCAATATATAATCTATAAATATTTAGTACAATAATTTAATATATAATAAGGTCATAAATATTAATAATTTAAAATTTAAATTTATATATTATTATATAAATAATAATAATGTTTTAATATAAATATTATTTATATTTAAATATTTTTAGTGTAAACTAAATATATAATCAGATTAAGTATTATTAAATATTAATATAGATTTGAAAGCATAATTTAAGATAATCAGATTTTGATAACCTCGTATGTTCATCTTTTAAATAAAAATTAATCGGGAATCAAATATTACTATGCCTAATTGTCAAACAAGGTAATTTATATAATAATATAAGATTACCTCAAATTACTAAGATAGATTACATAAATAAAACGGCCCCTTAATTTGTAAATTAGGCATTTATATGCCAATTGGAAGCAGAAGAAAGAGGCCTGGTTGGATGGAGAATAGTGGAGAGTTGATGCGATCCAATGGTTCCATGTCTTGATGTGAAGAAACAAGGAATGAACATAATACGCAGGGGGCATTGCATCATATCCCACAGCACTGTCCCCATCCAACCAAGGGACGGTCATCAGCAGTGGTGTAACCCCGAGACCTTAATTACCTGGTTCATGAAATTTAGCGTAGGATCCCTGGAACAGGTGACGCTTGGGATTCCTGCGGTTTCACGTGGCGATTAAGTTTACAATTCCGCACGAATGGGTTTCCGGAGTCTCTTTACGAGGCGTAAGGATTAAATGGGAAGGAGGAGGACTCCCTTCCTTCACGCTGGCGCACTTCATCCATCAGGTAATCCTCTGGTCCAAAGAGAGAGAGAGAGAGGGAGAGAGAGCATGAGAGAGAGAGACAGAGATAGGGAGACAGAGAGAGCACGGGAGGCAGAGAGAAGAATTGTGTTGCCGGCCGATCCCTTGGTTCAGGCCCGGCGGCGTGCTCGCCGCCTTGCCGGGCCTGAGCTTTGGCCGGCAACCCGCCGGCACCGGGGGAGGCATCCGGCGGGGTGGTGGTGGAGAGAGAAGAGAGAGAGGGCCAATTGGCCCTTCTCTCGCGCGGTGGCGGAAGCCGGGCTGGTTGGTTCGGGCCCGGCGGCGTGCTCGCCGCCTCGCCGGGCCCGAGCTTTGGCCGTCGCCTCCACCGGCGCCAGGCGTGCGTCCGGTGGAGGTCCGGCCGGCCATGGTGGCCGGCCGTGCCGCGGGCACAGCAGCGTGCCGCGCGGATGAGTGGGAGAAGATGAGAGAAATTGAGGGAGAGAGGGGGAGTTTGGCGGCCGGCCGCGGCGGCGGCCGGCTCTGGCCCGGCCACCGGCGGCCGGGCCGCCCTCAATTTGGCCGGCGGCGGCCCTGGCCGCCGGCTAAGTTCCGTGCCCTGTTCGTGAAACAGGGGATCGGGAGGGCTTGGGTTGAACCGGGCCGGCTGGGCCGGCCGGTTCAGGGCCTTTGGGCCGTGCAGTATTGAGATTTAGGGCTGGTTTTTGGGCCCCGTAACGGGCCGAGATTAGCAAAATAATTTTATGGCTAGAATCTGAGTGAATTCTAGTTTCTTGGGGTATTTTTACTTCCCCGATTGGGTGTGTATAGTGGGAGATATTCGAGCCCAAAGTAGGGCCGTGAATCAGTTTGGGTAGAATTCTAAGGGTCGTTTTAATATTCTTATTCTAATAAATTAATGGTGTAAAATGATCCTGTAGGTGCTCAGACATCTGACTAGCTGATATATACCTGTTGGATTGCATACTGAGGTAAGTAAGCCAGTTATCAGTATTTAATAAATTATTCATTATATGAATTTTAAATTATGAATTATGACATGAAGAATTGATATTGGCTAAATTGTAAGTAGATGAATATTATGAACACATAGTTGTTTATGTGCTATGATTTCATATGTGGATGCTATGCATGAGAGATGCAGTTATTATGACATTGATGTGATACATGCAATTGTTCAGTAAGTATAATCCACTGTTTATGTAATATAGAGATGTTATTGATATGTTTGTGCATGATGTGAGGTACTGTTATGTGTCGTTGCGGTTCTCCTTTATCATGTCATACCACACACACGTCTAGAGGATGTGTTCTGCTTGTTTATGCCACACACACATCTAGAGGATGTGTTCTGCTTGTTTATGCCACCTACACGTCTAGAGGACGTGTTCTGCTTGTTTATGCCATTCACACGTCTAGAGGACGTGTTCTGCTTGGGTTCGCTATGGCATCACGCATCTAGAGGATGTGTTCTGAGTTCTATGAGGTGGCATCACACATCTAGAGAATGTGTTCTGCTTGGTTCGAGGTGGCATCACACATATAGAGTATGTGTTCTGGTAGATTATGATATGGCGTGACCCTAGTATCTGACCCTTTCAGTAGGGGGATGCTTGTTGGTACACTATTGAGATATTGCAGGGCCGTGGGTCACATTTACAGTTACCATTGAGAGTATAAACAGTGGGTTTACTTACATTGCATGTTTGAGTTTTGTGTAATGTTTAAGCATGCAAATCATTTATGTGCTTATTGATTGCTATGCTATGATTTGACTGTATAACGTGGCTTACTTACTGAGTGTAAGCTCACAAAAAATCTTACAATGTTTTTGTCAGAGCCACGAGGTTGAAGATGGATGGTTGGGGTGATGGATCTTCTATTAAATAAATCAAGACACATTATTTTATTGTAACCCCAGTATTTCTTATGTCTAGGGCTTGATGCCCAAACTTTATTATTATGGTGTGTAAGGGTTTGTAACCCAAAATTTTTAGTATTGAGTGATGTATTTGGCTTGGTTATATATAATATGTTAAGTGTGAAAATTTTGTGATGCCTTGCGTGCCCGGCACGCGGCGGGTTGTCACCCTAGCCCGATATTTGGGTCTGGGGCGTGACAAGTGGCGACCTGATCGCCCTCTCGTGGCTATGGAAGCATGATCCCCGACAAACTTACGCAACTTCACTGAACCTCTTTTCTTTGGCATAATCAAATTAAATGAGTATAATATATAACTCCACAGAGAAAATTTTGAATCCTTTGATGACGGCTGAACTCAAAACGACCAATTAAAGTTTATGCTCACTAGAATCCAAGCTGTGATATGTTTTCATCCAATGATCATGATTTTTGCTTGCAGGAAAAGGAGAAAACAGAGAAATATATAATTAGGGCCTATAAGCAATTTCATCGAGTCATACCCAAGTGATACAGCCGCAACAAAGGTTACCACTGGAATGAAATTTTGAAGCACAGATGACAAGGTTGCTGAAGTGTAATCGAGACCTATGGAATACGCGTTCAAGGAGGGAGTGACCCTGAAACAGAAAAAAGACACAGTGGTTAGACAACTTTAAAAATTATATATGAAGTGTAATACGTTTCATTGTAGCTTGCCTAACGAGCAGAGGCCAAGTAGACGTGGATTTTATGCTTGCTAGCTTTGCTTTAAATGTTGTGAATCATTCATTTACATGCAGCACTTCTTCTTTTTTTCTTGGGATAGAGAGAGAGAGAGACAGAGAGAGAGAGAGAGAGAGAGAGATTTTACCAATTACATGGTGATAAATGTTTGGACATGCAACTATGGCTGACAAGGTTCAGACATAGAAATAAACCAATAATAAAATAAGGTAATAAATTTGTTAGCTAATGAAGTCTAATTCAAAATTTCCATTAAAAAAGGACAGAACTTACGTAAATAAAGATAATAGGAATATCTTGAAGCAGAGCTTAAATGGCAGTGGTGGAGCAGTTTTCCTGGAAAATGTTTACAGAGCTTCAACAAACACATATATAATAAGAGAGTGGAGAGAGATCCAAGAAAATGAAGATGGAAGCACCTTTCAAGCACAAAAGCAAAGGGTGCCATGAATAGAGTAGCAAGCAGAAGTCTATAGAATGGAAACACATATGCGCTCATGCCTCCATTGAAAGCAGCTTTAGAAGTAATATGTAAGCCCGCGTATATCGATCTAACGAGAAAGACAGCCGAGTAGACCTTAAGATTGCTCATGACTAGAGTTTGGCTTGCAAGGTGAGGCAGAGACGGAAGGCCCTTATATCTATGTACTTGCGTGCAAGAAAAAACGGAGGAAACTTGGACCATTCCAGGGCTAATCAATCAGGAAGGCAAAAGCACCCTGAAGTGGCGACGATTCCCAGTCAGCAACAGCAGGTGGTGCCACTAAAATATGTTTTTTAGGCATCCCTTCACAACTAAAATCTAAATTAATCAGCCCCGGTGCTTGTGCGTGGAAGAGCGATCACCCTCCTATTAAAAATTAAATTTAAATCTTTGATGAAAATCATCATCATGAAGCCCAAGAATCATTCATGTTCAATCATCAAGAATTAATAAACATAAACGGAAGCGTACCTGAATCCATATTACTTGATCGCTCTTCAGAGCCGTACAGTTGGCCTTCCAGATCAACACGTACTCCCAAAGAACTCTTTAGAATGTTCTCTATGCTTTTCTTTTTTATGATGGGATTCAAAGAAGGACATAAGTAAGATCCAGGACCATAACTGCTATATATAGATAACTTCATCATTATCTTTTGGTAAGCCATACCTTATTAAATACATTAAAGCTCAAATCACTGAAACCTTAGTTGATCACTTTTAATTGGGCTTGACCTTATTTAACAATCTGCAACACATAATTATTCCACGTATAAGCCCAATGTTGAATTAAAAATCCAATACCTCCTTCTCCTTGGCTTAGCTTTTTCACTCTTAAATCTTGCAGTGGATCTTGCTGAATTATTCGCCACTCATAGCTAACCTATGGGTGAGAATAAAAAATTGATGCACACCCCTGCAAAAAGCTAAGGAAAAAAGTTGGCCAAAGAATCAAACTATATGCCTTAAGAAAAATAAGAGAAAGGCAAATAGGATATACTGTTGAACATAAGGATTTAATAATATATATTTTAATGATAATAAACAATATTGATTGGAGGACTAATGCAATGGTTGAGTTTGTAATGATAAAATATGTATGATGGTCGAAATAAATCAAGACACGAGCAAAAGATTATCCGGCACATATTTGAACTCAATTTGTATGCAAGAAGTTCAAGCCAAAAAGAATAATAAAGATTATCTACCATCCAATGCAAGAATGTTCGAAGGAAATATTTTATTTGTAATTTTATTTTTCTTAAGAATATATTGTACAACTTGATGGAAGAATAAGTGCAGAAAACCCAAAACCCTTAAAAGTGAATTAGACTAGGTTTTGAATTAATAATTAAAGTAAAATAATCATAAAATTTAAAACTGGATATGTGTGCGATCGACTGGGTTAGACCGTTCTAGAGAAAACCCTCAAAACCCAGTCTTTATTTGGCCTAACGGTTGACCTGCATAGGTTAAGGCGGTGGATCAGCCCTAAACTAGGTGATCAATCGCTGGGTCTATCAACCCCATCAATCATATTTTTATCTAACTATTAGATCAGCTATCCTTGATTTTCGACGGCCATATTCTTCTATCCCCATAAAATGAAGATCTTGTGAGTGGCTAGAGCATAAAAAATAAAGCAGCAAATCATTGAAAAATCTTTATAAAAAGGGATTTTGAGCTTAGTGTGTATAGTTATTCATCTCTTAAGTTTAGAGATTTATTGGCATATCCACATTCTTAAGAGGTATTGTAAATTTTGTTTCTCGTATTCTTAAAAGAGTTGGATTCCTCCTAAACCCGTGAAAAGATAGAGAATGGATTCATCCTTAGCTTAAAAAAAATTATAAGGATTCCTCCTAAGTCCGACAGAAGGAGTGTGTAGGGTTTAATTCTTGTATGATTAAAAGGATTCATATAGTAAAAATCTTAATAAAGTATATTGGATAGTAGATGTAGGTAAGAAGTGTCAAATCGCTATAAAAATCTTGATGCATTATTTATTTATTCACTCATTTGGATTCTTATAATTAGTTTCATATGTTCTTATATTGTAACTAATATTTGGCACTTGTGTTCAAATTTTAAATTGATATGCTTCTGCTTTGTTTTTAAATTATTCACTTATTTTTAAATACTTATTTTGAGGTTAAGTTTTGATCAACCAAATCCCTCCCTCTTCCCCTCTTGGGTTGCTCCCTAGGTTTAACACTTGCCTCCATGGTGTGCTAACTAGAGTCAATGATCAAATCATTGTCCAACCATTGAAAGTAAAAAGGCACATCTTAGGGTAGGCAAATGCCTTGAAGTAGTTGACAAGCCACCTACCAACTCGAGCTGAGTCTGAGGTTCTAGCACCCTGTTAAGGGATATAGACCCTCGGCTCTATGAAAGGAGTAGGCTCGGGGTTGTAAGATGTCCCAAAGTCTGAGCACTTAATAGTTCAATTGAGGCTCGATCCTTCCGAATTGAGAAATATCAACACCCAACCTCGGTGGCATTTTCCTTAAAAATAAAAAATGATGGAAAATAACTTAGAATGGAGGAATCCTAAGCTTGAATATGCATGAAATAAAACCTACAACTATCCTCCAAGAATTGGGGAGTAATTGGGTTAGCGCAATACTTTACAAAGACAAAAGTTATCTATTCAGCCAACCTATCCTATGCTATTGGACTAAGCTATCTCTACACTAATGCTATAGAACTAAAGGAAGAAAAGGAGGACTCACATGGTTCTAAAGCCTAAGCCGAGCTAATTGGCTGACGAGCTGGCTAGAAATCTGAGCATAGCAATCAATAGCTAAGCAAAACTCTTTGGGGGAAGGGTGGAGCAAATGAGTTTTCCCCCTCACCTTATAAAGTCCTTAAGAGAAAGTTTGGCAAGCAACTTCCTACCTAAACTACCTTGTGCCAAGTTACCACATGGCACTCTATTACTCAGCAACTGAATGAACGCTTGTCCTGATATCACCGAATTAAATGCTTTGTGAAGCAATCGAAGAGGTAAAGCAATCGGCTTGATTTTAGAACTAGTTAAAGACAGGATCAATATCAATGACAAGTCTCCTCTCGACCTAAGCACCATCCTAAAGGTGGTTCAATCTAAAAGTTGATTTATTTTTCAAGAAGCTATATATAAGCAATAATTAGAGATCAACAAGATCATAACTGATGAGGGGTAAAATTATCATTGCATTAACACCCGCATGCATCGACAACTGGATCAAGTCCAATCCCAACATTTTATCAACCAGCTGTCACATCCACCAAGCAGCGAAGCCCAATCGCCCTCAGCGGAATCGGGTCATCCGACGATTCGAGTCATCCTCGGCAGCCCGAGCTATCCTCATCCTCGGCATCCCGAGCTATCTTCATACCTCACAGCCCGAGCTATCTTATACTTCGGCAGCTCGAGCTATCTTCATACCTCGGTAGCCCGAGCTATCTTATACTTCGGAAAACCAAGTTGTCCCTTGCCTCGGCCAGACCAAGGTACTCGAATACCTCTGTGAAATCCGGCGCGGGAGAATTTGAATTTGTGATAACTGAGTACAATTCCAAATGGAAAATCATGCCCAAAGGTGGCCTAAGGGCCATAGAGGTGGCCTAGGACCTACACGATCGCTGAATCTCGAGGCACCAACCAGCTCTCTTAGCCGTCGATCTTCTAACTGATAAGATACTGGCCTCGTAACAAACTTGATTCGAATCTGTTTTGAATCTCAACAGCTTTCAGACCCCTCGCAACGCGGCCAAGGAACCAGGTGATCGCCTATAAATACCACGACCCTCAAATCTCTCAGGTACGCATCCATTCACTGACTCTCATACTGAAAAACTCCATTAAAGCTCCCACAGAGCTCGGAGCTCCCAGAAGAAAAACCCATTTGAGGGAACTCTTCTGTGAGAGTCTTCTCCTCACATCTGTTTACTGTGAATCTTCACTGACTTGGGCATCGGAGGGCCCCCACGGAGGACAACCCCAAGAAAATCCTTTGCGCGCGCGGACTGTCTTGCAGGTTCAACCCCAGGCGTCGAGATCAGCGTTTGGACCCGGAGCCAGAGCGCATCCGAGTCGGAGAATGGATTTTTGCAACAACAATGACCAACCAATGTCCTTGAGTTATTAAGATCAACCATGACTATTAGTTTAAGTAGATTAGATTAATCAATGCTTATATCATTGAGCTCGATTTGATGATGATTTATATGATCACTTAGTCACATAGGAAGAGCTGAATAAGCCTAAGGAAGATCGACCGCATATATAAGAATGAAAGTAAACTAAATTTCTTGATTCAGTATAATTTGGCTTACTAGAGCTATCAATTCAGTTTATTTCTTAAATTTTAAAAAAGATCAACTCAAATCAATTTGATTTCAAACATACTTATGGACCAATCAGGCCGTGCTTTTTTTTTTTTTGATATAGACGGGCTGGTCACACAACTCTGATGCGAGGACAGCCCAAAAGGTCAAAAGAAAGATACATCAAAAGGGAGGGTAGAATACAATCATCCTGGATCTAGGTCCAGTCAGTGGAGTGCTGGGCAACATAGGAAACAACGCAATCAGCCGCGTAGTTTTCCTCCTGATAAACATGACAAGCTATGATGACCGCCGAGCCCCTGCAAAAGCCGTCCGATATCATGAAGAAGCAAGTAGGCATCATCGCGGTCCACCCTATCCTGAATCCATCCGATAATTGTAGACGAGTCCTCCTCGATGAGGAGCCTCCGAGTCCACGGCTATCGGGTCGTTCTAGTAATACCAACCCATGCTGCTCTGAGCTCGGCTTTCGGTACAAAAGAGTCATGAAAGAAAGCCTATCGGCCGCTATGAGTCTTCCGTCATCGGTCCGGATAACATAGCCAGCACCACAAGTAGTACCATGAACGCTACCATCAAAGTTCACCTTAACAAATCCCAAGGATGGAATCAGGCCAGGCTCTTGGATGTCCCTACTTGCAACAAGATAAGGACAGCTAGATAACGTTCATGACGTGCTCCCATCACCCGTAAGACAACAATGGCCACACAAAAAAGCCGCACTCAACCCTGATGACTTGATGACAACGTATTTATTCTAGAGTGTACCTGCTCTATCTCCACCATCCTTGCCAACATATAATATTTGAGCTCATGTAAAAAGATACTTTGATTCTTAACAATAAAATGCCACTCATAGGCACGATACTCTCCAAAGTTATTCAATGGAAGCAACAATATCCAAAAAAAAAAAAAATTAAGCAATAATATGCTAGATTACGCACTCGTGGTGGTATCTCCTATTTGTTGGGGAGCGCGGAATATCCCCAAGATCACGGCTATAGCATATATGAGTAATACAAAAATCTTTTACCGTTCTAATCTATGAGTATAAGATCATACCTTCAGACTTGAACGTTGGAACACTTTGATTTGATTGCTCGACCTCAACCTTTTAGCCTTCCGCCGTATTCCCAAAATATTTTCCTTCTCTCACAAGATGGTGGGATCTCTCGGTCGACCTAGGGTTTTTTATTTTTCTTTTTCCTCAAAAACGTTAACCCCAGCAACCAACTGAAAGGGTATTTATAGGGCTACAACAGGGATCAATAGGCAAATATGAAAAGGACTTCCCACGTAATTAAATCTCCTAATCCTATCCTGGGTTAGGATTCAATTACGTAAATTACAATTCATTCCACTAAAGAATTATAATTGTACTCCTAATCACATTCAAATTTATATTTTCGAGCCTTAATATTAAATACTTATTATCTCCCCACATTAAGATTACAGATATCCATCAATTAAATTTAATTACTGATAATATAATTTAATTGGATGTTATTATCCTTGAGACTTATCCACTTAACTTATTGATGTATCGGATTCAAAATCCACTTGCAAGATTTGATACAATCAAAACTTATAAGCTTTCTCAAGGGGATATCATCAATCCAAATTAACAGGACGTGGATTCCTTCAACTATTAATATTCACCATATATAAATGTTATTGCCCAACCCATGAGTTAATTGACTCATCTAGAATCTCACTCTATGTGTAATCAAAGCAATAATCACTACATACACGTGTCTAAAAATAGAATTCGGATTAAGAGCATAAGTAATCATAATATTCATGAGTTATAAATTATTTTATAAAGTCAGTATAAAATAATTAACTCAACTGGGTCCTGTTCAATACACACAAAGTGTACTAGCACAAATAGTTAGAATAAATCATTCTCCGTAGTCAAGAGACCTACTAAAAATTTGTGCTACAGTTCTACTGATGGTGTGTCCAATTCCATCTAAAACTGTGAATAATAAACTTGTATTCCAAAAGAACCGATGATCTAGTCTTCTGTGTGTAAGCCGTACTCTACACACTAGATCAAATACTCTTTGTAAATACTAGACACATGCACATATATATAGTAAATGACACACATTGCTTAAAATGAATTCTCATATATAACTCAACCCTGATGACTTGATGACAACGTATTTATTCTAGAGTGTACCTGCTCTATCTCCACCATCCTTGCCAACATATAATATTTGAGCTCATGTAAAAAGATACTTTGGTTCTTAATAATAAAATGCCACTCATAGGCACGATACTCTCCAAAGTTATTCAATGGAAGCAACAATATCCAAAAAAAAAAAAATTAAGCAATAATATGCTAGATTACGCACTCGTGGTGGTATCTCCATTCGCATAAAAAATGCTAGATTACGCACTCGTGGTGGTATCTCCCATTCGCATAAAAAAGCACTTGCCCTGGTGGCCATGGCACAGAACGCAATGGTTGTCTGCTATATTATTTTCTTGATATATAGAATAATCTGCTCTCTGGTGCAGGAGAGACATTGAGTTCGGACAGTGAGTCCCACCAGCATGATAGAACTTTTAAGTGCTCAACTGATTGGTGCTCCAAAAGTTCACCGTTTTCCCTCTGACCATGTGCCTTCAAAATGTCTTAAACCAACGCCAAAGCATTGCACAGAAGGATGCTATTCTGCCACTCTTTTGCTCCCATGTCTCGTTGTGGCCATGCATCCACACCACTAAAAATAAATGTTAGAATTGGTCATTTTCCTTACTATTTTTTTAATACAATATTAATAAAGAAAAACTTTATTAATCCAAACTCAACATTTACTTCGCTAGCTATCCTTGTGTTCCCTGATCATACCCCCACAGCACACTGCAATTATTAGAAGGGGATATGGGATCTATCTTTACAAAAAGTAAACAAAATTCAAAGCCTTGAACTCAACCGATTATTCTGATATCACCATCTGAGCTTCATCTCTTCACCTGAAAAGAAATTAAGGTGCATGCAATGGGATAACAAGAGCCAAAGAATGGACATGGCTACAAAAACAGGACCCTTCTTGTCGATAGACCATCTTGGAAGTATATTGCGAGTCCAGTGACTAATTAAAACACCTTGCCAAGCATTCTTCCATTAATCAAATGAAGTGATTACAGATGGTGAGGACCAGACATAATTAATGTTTTGCAATTTTAGATGTTGAAATTTAAGGATCTCATCTATGTAATCAAATTATCAAAATAGCAATAATAAAATTTTCATACCTATATCTGCTATTATGAAAAAGTTGTAAAAGTTCCAAAGAAGCTTAGGTCTCCCTTCTTCCTTTTCGCTTAGACAATGTTTTGATGAAAAAAATGAATCACATAAATGAAAGAAAAAAGAGGACCTAGCCTGCATATATAACAAAACCTTGCAAGTCCTCCCATCATGAGTCACTATTAGGCTTCAGGCCCACACAAATCGCCCACCACATCAATTAATAAAAGTACATTTAAGCTTGAACCAAATGGATTACAATTTTAATCAATAGTAAGCTCATCTAGCTTGTATTATTTGATCAAATTCGTTTAGCCAGTTTTACAAAATCAAAATTATAACAATTAATAATAACCCACATAGTAGATTCATATAGTCGACCTCATATATTTGGGAAAAGGCTTAGATGAGTTGAGTTGAGTTATAGAATAGTAACCCACATATAAAAAAAATTTAACATTCTCCCATTTGGGCAAGTTTTGAAAATTTGTTTATTTAAAAGTTCATACTGAACAAATAAACTTAATGTGGCCATAAATTTTGAAAACATTTGATTCTCTAACACAATACTTCAAAAAACAATCCAATCACATAAAAGCTACCAATACCAAATCACAAAAGTCATTATGCCCTTTATTGATATAGGATCAATCCATGGTTATAAATACAAAAAACTTTCATTAATATGGATCATGATGTTATAGTGTGCTAAAAAAAGTATGCTAACTACGATCTTCTAAGTGCTATTCTCACTATTGGTGCACTAAATGATTTCTTATAAAATTTAATGAAAACTAAAGAAATCTAATATAGCATATGAAATATGCCTAGTATATTTCTAATATAATAACTCGATGTTTGCTTTATGGTATTAGCAAAAGATATACATAACTAACATTCAAGACTGGCACTAAGTCTTTTATTTCAGAACCATGATATGTCATATATTAATAGTATGTACAAATAAAAGTAATATTCTATCAATAAAATAATGATGATCATCATATATCAAATATGTGTACCCAAAAATAAATTCTATGATAATATATACAATATGTTAACTAGTGAGAGCTCAATAAAAACAATCCACTCCTACTAACCAAGTACATTTAAAGACCCTACAATACCTATGTTATCAACATATTTCATAAACATAATGAGCCTAAGTCCTTTGGTCAACGGATCAACAACTATATTTGCTATCAATGTATTTAATACTAATATTTCCTTTCTTTACTACCTTCTTAACGGGGAGATATTTAATCTTCATATGCTTAGATTCACTAGTATCATGTTCTTAGAAAAGAACACAGAAAACTATTGTTACAGTAAATCTTTAGCGGTCTTAGGATGGAATTGATAATACTAAGCCCTGAGATAAAATTCTTTAAATACATAGCCTGTATTGTAGCTCCATATCATGCAATAAATTCAGGCTGCATTGTAGATGAAGCCATAAATATTTACTTACAATTTTTTTTGGTATGTAGCTCCTCGAGCTAACATAAAGATATAACCTAAAATAGATTTCATGTCATCTAAGCAATCAACAAAATTAGAGTCTGAATATCTAGTTACCTCAAAATTGTTCACTTTTTTATAGACTATCATAAAATCTTTTATTCTCTACAAATACCTCATAACTTTTTTAGCAACATTACAATGTTTCAAACCAAGGTTTGATAAATATCTACCAAAAACATTCACTATAAAGCAATATTTAGTCTAATATAGACCTATGAATATATGGGACCACCAACTTCATTAGCATAAGGTATATCTTTCATAGACTTTCTTTCAAGATTATTCTTGAGGCACTGATTCAAGTTGAACTTTTTCACATTTTAGAATAGGCACATCCTTAGGATTGCAATTTTGAGTCCTAACAAGCCATAAGATATATCCTTGTGGATCTCAATATTAAGAGCAAAAGATAGCTCTCCAACATCTTTCATATGAAAACAATTTGATAATAAATGTTTAGTCTTATACATTAGACAAAGATCACTGCTTGCAAGTAGAATACTATCCACATATGATATGATGAAAATAAATTTGCTCCTTCTGACCTTGTGATATATGCTCCAATCAACTTTATTCTCCTAAAAATTCATAGAAGAAACTATCTCATCAAACTTCAAATACCATCGACGAGAAGATTACTTGACACCATAAATAAACTTTTTAAGACTACAAACCAAATTGACTCTTTGAATCCTTCAGGTTAAACCATATAAACCTTCTCTTATAGATCATCATTCAAGAAAGCTGTTTTAATATCCATCTACTGTAGTTCTAAATCAAAATAAGATATATTTACCATAATGATTCTCAAAGAATCCTTGGTGGAAATGGGAAAAAATACTCAACTCTCAACTTAACTCATCTAAACCTTTTCCCAACTACATGGGTTTGGCTACATGAATATGCTTCCTTCACTCTTCTCTATTCAAGACTAAGTCGATATTTAAATTACAAATGATTATATCTTTTTTAATTATTTCTTTTTATGTTAGTTTATAATCAATGTCTTTATTTTGTGTGAAACCTTTTAACACAATTCTAGCTTTAAAATGTTCAATCTTTCTTTTGGATTTCTTCTTGGTTTTATACACCGATTTACAACCTATTTATTTGAAATTTTCAGGAAGCCCAACTAGCTCTCACACATTATTGTGAGCCATAGAATGCATTTCCTCTTTCATTGCATCTATCCGCATAAAAAACCAAGGACTAGTCATAGCATCATTATAAGGATATTATCCACATAAAAGACTAAGGATTAGTGATAGTATCATTATAAGTCACAGAATCAATAATGACCAATATTATAATTACTTTCACTAAGATATACATAGTAATCATCTAAAATAACGGATCTCCTTTCACTACTAGAAAGTATGATTTACCGAGGGATTTTACCGAGGGAAAAAATCCCTCGCAATTCTGAGGGATTTTTTGATAAAAAATATAAACTATAAATTTTTTTGATAAAAAATATTTTCTCGCAAAAGCCATCGCAAAATTAATTTTCAAAGGGATTTTTCGAGGGATTTTCCGAGGGATATTTTTATAATAAATGGCTTATTTGTAAAAAATTAATAAAAACATCCCTCGAAAAATCCCTCGAAAATTAATTTTGTGAGGGATATGCCGAGGAATTTCTTTTTCATTAATGAGTTCTTAATAAAATTTTTGATGAAAAAAATCCCTCGGAAACTCCCTCACAAAATTAATTTGCAAGGAATTTTTCGAGGGATTTTTTGATAATTTTGCGAGAGATTTTTAGAGGGATATTTCTATAATAAATAGTTTATTTGTAAAAAAAATTGGTAAAACAATCCCTCGGAAAATCCCTCAAAAATTAATTTTGCGAGGGATTTTTCGAGGGATTTTTTTTCATTTATGAGTTATTAACAAAATTTATGATGAAAATAATCCCTCGGAAACTCCCTTGAAAAATTAATTTTCGAGGGATTTTTCAAGGGATTTTTATTTATGATGAAAAAAATCTCTTGAAAAATCCCTCGCAAAATTAATTTCCAAGGAATTTTCAGAGGGCTTTTTTTTATTTTTTTAACAAATAAGCAATTTATTAAAGAAATATCCCTCGGCAAATCCCTCGGAATTTAATTTCGCGAGGGCTTTTCTGAGGGATATTTTTCATGATAAATTTTGTTAATAACTCATAAATGAAAAATAAATCCCTCAAAAAATCCCTCGCAAAATTAATTTCTGAGGGATTTTCTGAGGGATAGTTCTTTAATAAATGGCTTATTTGTTAAAAAATTAGAAAAAATATCCCTCAGAAATTAATTATGCGAGGGAGTTTCCGAGGGATTTTTTTCATAATAAATTTTTTTAATAACTCATAAATGAAAAACAAATCCCTCGGAAAATCCCTCGCAAATTAATTTCCGAGGGATTTTTTATCAATTTTTTGCCTAGTAGATCATTTTACAAGTGCCTCTTTAGTAATTTCTTCTTCATAAAAAATTTTAACATGAGTGGGTTCTATAGCGGGAGATTTAATAGCCTCTCGCTAATGATCTATTGTTTCCATTGGTGTAGACACAATACCTTTTAATAATATAGGCAAGGGAATATCAGCAAAACTATTAGACTCACTCTTATTAATAGAATGAGTGGTTTCAACGTCAACAATATCAAATTTTAAAAATTTGATTATCAAGGCCTTCATAATTTTACTTCCACATGTATAATTATAGAATCGGTATCCCTTTGAATGTTCAGGATACCCAATGAAGTAGCAATGGGTAGTTCTAGGTTCTCTTTTTCTCAAAAGAATTATAAATCCTAACTTCAACCGAACATCGACAAGTATAAAAATGGTTTAAACTAAGTTTTCTTCCTATCCATAGCTTAAAAGGCATTTTAGATACAAAATTGCTAAGAACTCTATTACATATATACAAAATAGTTTTAATAGCCTCACCCTAAAGAAATTCATGAAGATTTGACCTACACATCATACTCATCATATCCTTAAGGGTGTGATTATACCTCTCAGCCACATGATTTTACTCAAGGCTACCAAGCATGGTGTATTAGGCTACAATCGCACATTCTTGTAAGTATTTAGTAAATGGTTCCATTTGCTATCCCACTATATCATGTTTGCCATAATGCTCATGACTATGGTCAAATCTAACAATTTCGATGACTTTTTCTAATTATTTCTCAACCTTGATTTTAAGGATTTTAAACTTTTCTAAGGATATCGACTTCTCTTTAATCAAATAAAGGTAACTATAATGAAAAAAAGTCATCAATAAGAGTAATAAAATACTTTTTACCGCATAAGGTGGGCAATAGAGTCACTAATATCAGTGTGAATTATCTCAATGAGTTCACAACTTCAATATTGAGAGAAGGTAAAGTACTATCTTTTACAAGTCTATCAACTCTTTCTCTAGAATTATGACCTAACCATTTATGCCATAATATTAAGGATTTCTTTTTAATTAAAGGCTTTTTAGGTGCTACTTTTTCAATATTAAAGCAAATATAATCATTAGCAGGAGTCAAGCATAATCTATATAAACCATTAGGCAAAACAAATTTTTCAACAACTTATAGAGTTCAGAATTAATCAGTCTTCCTATTTCCAATACTAAAATAATATTTTAAGTTTATCTAAAATAAAAACAAAAAATAAATTCTACTTGAAAGATGGCACATAAAAGATTTTTTTCTAGAATAGGTTGAAGACCATACTCTATATTTAAACTAACAAACTTATAAACACAATTTCAACTTCTACATCATTTCCTACTTAAAGCTTGATTGGTATTATTATTTGTAAATGAGCCTTTGCTATGATTAGTTTATTATTTATTATATTTTATAAATAATTGGGTATCTATGTGGACAACTGATCAATTGGCATGACTTTGAAATTGTTAAAGGTTTTATAAATATACATGTGTATGTGACATGTTTTTATGAAAAGTATATGGATTGCATTTTTGCAACGATACATGCTATTTAGCAAATGATACTTTGTGTATATGATGATATGTCCCACTATGGTCCGCTATGATATGATATTATGTGATATGTTGCATGACTCACTTGGCACCGGGACCCAACTTCATAGGGGGATATATGGAGCACACACACCCAGGAGTTGTGCTGTGACAGGATATGGCAATATTGTGCCACATGGCACCGGGACCCATCTTCATAGGGGGGTATATGGAGAACACACTCTTGGGGTGTGTTGTAGCCGGATATGGCAGGATGTGAGTGCATGACACTAGTTCCAGGACCCTGACTCCTAGGGGATATTTAGGGAGGATACACCTGAGGGGGGTGTTACACTCGAGAGGGGTGTTCTGTGTACATAGTATGTGGCCGTGGAACATTGGTATAAAAATATTTTTTTTTACATGCTATTTATAGTGGTTTTATCATGAAATTGTATATTCTTGATATACTATATATGGCAATTGCTTCCAAAATTTATTTTGAGCATATGATGCATATTTTGATAACATGGTAAATGTATCTGAAATATGGGAGCTTGGCAGATATTTATTGTGGAAAAATTTAGTTTATAAAAGCATGAAGTGATTAAATTACATTATAGTTGGCTTACTTATTGAGTGTGAGCTCATTTAAATCTCACAATATTTTTCAGAGCCACATAACTGAAGATGGGGATATTGGATAGTTGAAGCAGCTATCAGAGTAACTTAGATCCAGTACTTTGTTGTAACCCTATTGAGTTATGTATTTGGCATGTAGTCTAAAACATATGATTATGGTTTGTATTAAGAACCATTTAAATTGGACGAAATATAATTATTACCCCTTCTTGTATTATTTTGGGACGCCTTGCATGCCCGGCATGCGGCGGGTTGCCACCTCTAGATCCAATATAGGGTCTGAGGCGTGACACCTTCTCTCCCAAATAAAAGTTTTTAAAACCTTTCTCCTTTCTTCCCCTTCCCTTTAACCTCTATCCAAATAGACCCTTGAAGAACAAGAAAACCACTGTGAAATTAAAAATTAAAAATACTTGATTTTAAGTCTGATTTTTTTTTCCCCTTGTTTCTCAAAAAATATAATATAAATTTATATCTAACGAGCCTTTTTTTACTGTAACTAGGAAGGGGAGAATATAATCCCATGCAATGATGCCATAATCAAACAGCACAAGATGACCTGAGAGGTGCTTTTTTTGGTATAATAAGCTCATTATAGGGCAACATGGAGCAAAATGTGCAAACCAAATGGCCCCTTTGCCTCAATTGAAGCACATCCAGGATCCTGTATGACCCAAAATTATTATCATTTTGTGATATCCAACTTTTGGTGTTTTATTACAACAAATTCTATAACACTAGATGCAGATGGTACGAGGCTTCCTCATCATGCTTATATTTGTGTCTTGACATGTATGTCCTGAGCCCAGCTAGTGCTTGAAATTAATTCAAGTTCTTGCGCTTCAACATTCCAAAATAATTATTTTAAATAGTAAGTAGTGGATAATTTTCCTAGCAACGTTAGATTTTTTTTCTTTTCTTTTTTTGACTCTCTCTCTCTCTCTCTCCCCCCCCCACCCCCCCCCCCCCCCCCCCCCCCTAATTCTGTTTTATCTTTCATTCCATTCTCTCTATGAAATGAAACACAAACAAAATGGATGGCCTCCTATAATGCTCAAAGTCCATCTAGTCCAATTAACTGTATTAACATATCAAAATTATGTAGCTAAAAAACTCAAGTAAAAGTTACAAAGCACATAGCACTTTCTTTCTCATTCAATGTGTAACCATTTTGGGGATATTACAATATTTTCTCTTTATAATCCAACTAATGTAGAACTATTTTTGGATGTTACAATCTTTCCAACCGGATCGTTGGTGCTGCAAGGAGTGTTACAATCTTCCCTCCTTATAGTCCTCCTTATAATCGAGTCGGATCGTTGGTGCGGCAAAGAGTGTTACAATCTTCCCTTCTTATATTTCAGCTGATGTAGGGCTATTTCTGAATGTTACAATCTTTTCAATCGAGTCATTGATGCTATAAGAGTGGAGTTCCAATTTTTAGAATGTTACAATCTTTTCTTCTTATAATCTAGTCGGATCATTGATACTGCAAGGATGAAATCTTATTCTTAGGGTGTTACAATCTTTTCCTTGATGCTATAAGGATGATTCCACACTATGACGGGACTTCATTATCCCATGGATAGCCCTTCGACTCTGATACCTGGTAATACTCTAAGTCCATCTAATCCAATTAACTCTATTAGCAGACTAAAATCTTGTCACCTAAAAATTTAGGTAAAAATTAATAAATAAAAATGAATTTAATTATAAATACATAATTTTTTATTTTTTTATCGAACATAAAATTATTTTTAAGATATTATATTCTTTCCTTTTGAAAAAAAAAAAAGCATTTCAAATTTAGCACGGTAGTCTCGACAAACCATCGTTATGTATAAGGATTGTATGAATAACGTTGTAACGAGTTCAGGCCAGCTCAAAATTCGTGAGGTCGATAATGCTTTGGGGGAGACTTTGGGCCCCAACCAAGAACCATGCCTAGTCCAAAAGTCTGAACGATGCGCAGCTCCGCGTCACCCACCCCCCATCATTCGTACATCGCCCACGCGAGTAGAAAAGGTGGACGGGGCCCAGACTTGGCCTAACTTAATTAGAGATGGAGTATTCGATCGTCTGGTTTAAAATTTTAAAAATTAATTAAATTAAATTTTAAAATTGATAACTGTTGGGGGGTAAAATCGTCATTGCATTGATATTCGTGCGAGGCGGCTAAGGCTGACCTCCTCCGGGCTTCCGTAGCTCGGCCTCCTCCGGGCTTCCCTAGCTCGGCTTCCTCCGGGCTTCCGTAGCTCGGCCTCCTCCGGGCTTCCGTAGCTCGGCCTCCTCCGGGCTTCCGTAGCTCGGCCTCCTCCGGGCTTCCGTAGCTCGGCCTCCCCGGGCTTCCTAGCTCGGCCTCCTCCGGGCTTCCGTAGCTCGGCCTAGCTCGGCCTCCTCCGGGCTTCCGTAGCTCGGCCTCCTCCGGGCTTCCCTAGCTCGGCCTCCTCCGGGCTTCCGTAGCTCGGCCTCCTCCGGGCTTCCGTAGCTCGGCTCCTCCGGGCTTCCCTAGCTCGAGCTAGCTCTCCACCATAGCTCCTGCGATCCACGCCCTGACGTCTACCTCCGCGGAACCTGACGCGGGAGAGCTTAAGCTTACCCGAGCAGCTCCTTAGGCAAGGAATCATGTCGAGACGTGGCCTAAGACCTATTGTAACCGCCCCAGGTCTACTCACCCAGATCCCAAGACATCAAGGAGCTCTCCCAGCCGTCGATCCCTTAACAGACAAGGCGTGGATTCTAACGGCCCCACAACGGCCTGATTCTGTCTACCCCGTATCGTAACAACCTCAGAACCTTCCAGAAGATGCTCAAGTCCCCAGGTGACAGTCTATAAATATCAGATTGGCAGATTCCCTCAGGTACGCACGCGACTCTGTACGCACACCTCCACTCTCACTCTGCCCTCGCCGGCAGCTCGTCGGCGCTCTGCCCTTTGGAGCCTCCGATTGGCCGCCCCGGAGAGGTCTCCCGGAGAGATCCACCTCCTCATTATCTGGTTGATCGCCGATTCCTTCCCCACTGACTTGAGCGTCGGAGGGTCTTCCGCGGAGGACCACCCCCAGCGTCCCTCCGCGTGTGGGCTTCTTTTGCAGGTCCGCCGCACCCCCTCTTCCCGGAGATCGACCGCGCCCGAGTCGGAGGACGGATTTCCGGCGGCAACAGATTGGCGCTAGAGGAAGGGCCTCAAGTCCCATTAAAACTTGAAGAAAGGAGACAAGGATCTTAATCCGGAGAAGAACCTCTCTGATGGCCAACCGGAAGAGAGCAACCTCTGATGCCCAAGATCAGGTCGCCTCCCAGAGGCCTGATCCGACTGGCGCCACAGCGCCACAACCCCCACCTGTCGAGACTCCGTCGCCGCCTGCCATTCCGGTGACCCAGGACCAGTTTGCTACGCTGGTCCAGCAAGTCCAGGCTCTTACCCACCTGGTCAGGAGCGCCTTACGGCTCCTCCTGCTTCGCATCCCCAGAAAGAAGCGGCGACTTCTTCTTCGCCGGCAACCTCCTCCTCTGATCCGCATGAATCAGCGGATCCCCCGCATCGCCCCAAGGGGGACAAACCGGTCCCTCGAACCGGTTACGATAGAGATCCTCCTCGGCGAGCCCTCCCTCTCTCCGGCGACGTCTCACCATGATTCGACGCCATCCTTGCGGTTCTCGCGCCCAGCTCCTCCTCTAGCCGGTGAGGAGGAGATCCGCCGTCAGATCCAAGAATGCGTCAGGAGCTGGACGCCGCCAAGCAGACCCATCTGCCCCAGCCCAAAGCAGAGCAGGGCATCCCTTTCTCTAAGGGAATCATGGAGGAAGTGATTCCCTCCCACGTTAAGCTGCCAACCGTCGAGCCCTATCACGGCTCCACTGATCCGGACGACCATCTCAGCAGCTTCCGGTCAATAATGATGTTCCACGGAGCATCTGATGCGATCCTCTGCCGAGCCTTCCCATCCACCCTCAGAGGATCCGCCCGAACCTGGTTCAACGCCTTGAAACCGGGTTCCATTGATTCATTCGACGAGCTGAGCCACCTTTTTATTGGCCAGTTCGTCAGCAGCCGCCGCCACCGACGGAGATCCGACTCCCTCTCCGAAGTCAAGCAGAGAGAGGGGGAGTCCTTGAGAAATTATCTTGGCCGTTTCAACAAGGCCATGTTGGAGGTGGACCACCTTAATCATGAGGTGGCTATGTCCGCCCTAGCGGGGGGAGTTTCAAGGAGAGCGACTTCTATCTGGCATGGAGGTCAGCTACCCCCCATGTCTGTCTGATATGATGGCCCTTGCGGACAAGTACGCCAGGGTCGAGGAGTCGCGGAGAGTGGCCCGCGCTGAGCAAGCAAGAAAGAAGCAGGAGCCCAAAGCTCCCGACAGACACCGCCCTGCCCGTCGGCCAAGTCCGCCTCGCCGCCAAGAGTCCCTCCGCTGCCGCCAAGGAATCGCTCCCGGAGTCCTCCCAGGCGATTCGATCGCTATACTCCGCTGACTGTGCCCCGGCGCAATCCTCATGGAGATAGAGCGCCAGCTTCCCCGGCCAGTACCTCTCCGAGGGAACCCGACCCGAAGAGATCCCGCCAAGTACTGCCGCTACCATAGGGAGCATGGTCATGACACTGAAGAATGCTGGCAGCTGAAGAATGAGATCGAGAGACTGATTCGGCGGGGACGGTTGGACCAGTTCAGAAGAGCACCCGAGCCACCAACAAGGAGGTGACCGCCAGCCCGAGCTCCCACAACTCCCTCCTCCACCAAATCCGCCCGTGGTTGGCCGTATCAACATGATTGAGGAGGCCGGCGGATCGAGCTCCAGGGGCAACGGTGATGCGCCGGTGCCAAAGAAGGCGCGCACGGGCGAACTTTCCTTTTCTGATGATGATCTTCTTGGGATACAGCTTCCCCACGATGACGCACTTGTTGTATCCCTTAACTTGAACAACTATGATGTAAGCCGAATCCTCGTCGATAGTGGAAGTTCGGTAAACGTTTTGTACCTCGGTGTGTTTGCCAGGATGAAATTGCTCATGGAAAACCTTCGAGCCGTGGATTCCACCCTGATGGGATTCACCGGCGACGTCATCGTCCCAGAAGGAATCGTCACCCTGACGGTCCGCGCGGGAACCTGGCCCCTTGTAGCCATTGTTCAGACCGATTTCTTAGTGACCGACCTCAGGTCCCCATACAACGCCATATTCGGCAGGCCGGGTCTAATGTCCCTCAAGGCGGTTGTCTCCATCCCGCATCTATCTATGAAGTTCCCCACCGAGCAAGGAGTTGGAGTGGTTCGGGGAAGTCAAGCCATGGCTCGGCAATGTTTCGTCACGAGCCTTCAGTCCAGAATGCCCGAGTTGACGGGCTAGACGCTCGTGAGGACTTCGCCGAACAGCGGGAGAACCGGCGGAAGAACTGGAAGAAGTACCGCTAGACGAAGCTCGGCCCGACCGAACCATAAGGATCGGGTCGCTACTCGAAGGAGAGCCTCGTCGCGAGCTGATCAGATTCCTCCAAAGCAATGCGGACATCTTCGCCTGGACCGCCTCCGACATGCCAGGGATTACCCCGAGGTCCTCGTCCATCGCCTCAATGTGGACGAGATGCACAGGCCTGTTAAGCAGAAGAAGAGAAGCTTCGCCCCAGAACGGCAAAAAGCCATTGAAGAGGAGGTCGACAAACTCATCAAAGCCAATTTTGTCCGAGAGGTGAATTACCCAGTTGGTTGTCAAATGTCGTCATGGTGAAAAAGTCGAACGGCAAATGGAGGATCTGCATCGACTTCACCGACCTCAACAAGGCATGCCCGAAGGATAGCTTCCCCCTCCCTCGGATCGACCAGCTCGTGGACGCCACCTCAGGCCACCAAATGCTGTCATTCATGGATGCCTATTCGGGCTACAATCAGATCCGGATGGCCCCCGAAGATGAAGAAAAGACCGCCTTCATAACCGACCGAGGTACCTACTGTTACCGAGTTATGCCTTTCGGTCTTAAAAATGCAGGAGCGACCTACCAGCGGCTGGTCAACAAGGTGTTCAAGGAGCAAATCGGCCGGAACATGGAGGTGTACGTGGATGATATGCTGGTCAAAAGCAAGGAAGCGCTGCGGCATGTTGAGGACCTCGCGGAGAGCTTTGCCACGCTGCGCAAATATGGGATGAAGCTCAACCCAACCAAGTGTGCCTTCGGCGTCAATTCCGGGAAGTTCCTCGGCTTCATGGTCTCCCAGCGGGTATCGAGGCTAACCCTCAGAAGATTCAAGCTCTCCAACAAATGGCGCCCCCAGCGTCTATTAAGGAGGTCCAGCGCTTAACCGGGAGGATAGCGGCCCTTAACCGCTTCGTGGCTCGGTCAGCCGAGAGATGCCTCCCCTTCTTCAAAACTCTCCGATCGGCCAAAAATTTCCAGTGGACTCCTGAGTGCCAGAAATCATTTCAAGATCTCAAGAAGTACCTCGGCTCGCCTCCACTTCTCAGTAGTCCGATCCCAGGAGAGACCCTATTTCTGTACCTGGCCGTTTCGGAGGGCGCAGTTTGCTCGGTGCTAGTCAAAGAAGAAAGCAAAATCCAGAGGCCGATCTACTATGTGAGTAGGCTGCTCCGCGATGCGGAGACGAGGTACACCAGGATTGAGAAGATAGTGCTGGCTTTGATCACCTCAGTCCGGAAGCTACGGCCTTATTTTCAAGCACATTCAGTGACGGTCCTCACCGATCAACCCATCAAGGCGGTGGTCCACCGTCCAGAAACATCGGGGAGATGACCAAATGGGCCGTCGAACTAAGCGAGCATGACATACATTTTCAACCTCGCCCGGCCATCAAAGCCCAAGTGCTGGCCGATTTCCTCCTCGAGTGTACCATCCCAGAAGACGGCTCTACCCCAGAAAATCCCGAAGGACCAAAGCCTGAAGCTCGGTGGCTCCTTCACGTCGATGGGTCGTCCAATGCCCATCACTCCGGTGCGGGTCTAGTTCTCACCAGCCCAGAGGGAATGATCTTCGAATATGGCGTCCGATTCTCCTTCCCGGCTTCCAACAACGAAGCCGAGTACGAGGCCCTGTTAGCTGGTCTCCGGATCGCCCGCAACCTGAAGGTGGAAAAGCTTAACGCCTTCACCGACTCTCAGCTGGTGGCCGGCCATGTGCGGGGAGAGTTTGAAGCCCGAGAACCCAACATGATCCGATATCTCCAAGAGGTGCGCGGCCTACTTCCCCATTTTGCCGAGTTTGAAATTATTCAAATTCCTAGATCGGAAAACGCCCGTGCCGACCTACTCTCCCGATTGGCAACCGCGGAGACGATGGATGCTGAACAAAAATTCCATCTGGAGACTCTGGAAAAGCCGAGCATCATGGAAGCCGATCGGGTGATGCAAATCGAGGCCGAACCATCCTGGTTCGACCCTATCCTCAACTATCTCAAAGAAGGGTCGCTCCCATCCGACCGAAGAGAGGCCAGGAAATTGAAGCTGCAGGCGACCCACTATGTATTGATTGACAACCAACTTTACAAGCGGTCTTTTTCTATGCCGCTGCTCAGATGCCTCCGCCCATCCGAGGCGAACTATGCTCTACGAGAGGTATGAAGGGATTTGCGGCAACCATCTGGGAGCCGGTCCCTATGCCACAAGGTGCTACGGCAAGGCTATTACTGGCCGACCATGCAGAAAGACGCGGACGATCTAGTCCGAGCCTGTGACGCCTGCCAGAGACATTCAAGCATCCAGAGGCTCCCTTCCGCCGAGCTAGTTTCTATATCCTCCGCCTGGCCCTTTGCCAAGTGGGGGATGGACATCCTCGGCCCATTCCCGCTTGCGACGGGACAGCGGAAATTCTTATTTGTCGCCATTGACTACTTCACCAAGTGGGTTGAAGCGGAAGCAGTTGCGCAAATCACCGAAGCACGGGCCAGAGACTTTGTATGGAGGTCCATCGTCTGCCGGTTCGGCCTCCCCCACACCATAATCACCGATAACGGTAAGCAGTTCGACAACTCCAAGTTCCGCCAATTCTGCGAGGAACACGGAATCCGTCACCACCTTACTTCGGTCGGGCACCCACAAGCCAACGGAGCGGCCGAAGTGACCAACAGGACTCTCCTCCAAGGAATCAAAGCTCGCCTCTCAGAGCCCAAGGCAGGTGGGCGGATGAGCTACACCATGTCTTATGGGCCTATCGCACCACCCCGAGAATCCGACGGGCGAGACTCCATTCCGAATGGCTTTTGGTACGGAGGCCGTCATCCCTGTGGAAATAGGCCTCCCATCTTTGCGGGTGGAGAGTTATTCAGAGGAAGCCAGCAACGAGCAACTCCGCACCAACCTCGACTTGGTAGAGGAAGTCAGAGAGAAGGCCCGAATCAGGACGGCTGCCTATCAACAGAGGGTGGCTCGGTACCATGCCTCCAGGGTCAAGGGGAAAACCTTCCTACCCGGCGACCTCGTCCTCCGAAAAGCTTCTGTATCCAAACCGCTGGAGCAAGGAAAGCTGGCGCCGAACTGGGAGGGCCCGTACCAAATCACGGAGATCATTGGACCAGGACCTACAAGCTGCAGGATCTCGATGGGAAATCCATCCCCCGAACGTGGAACTCGGACAACCTCCGCAAATACTATCAATAGGGTATGTCCTCATGCTTCGCCAGTTATCTATTTTCCCGCAACTTGCTGTATGAATCGATTATGCACCATATTGCCATAAATCATAAAAGGAAATAGATGCTGCTTACCAATCCTCGGTACAACCGAGTTATCTGCCTGGACAGGAAATCTCCGAACCTTGGCAGGGCCAAGTAAAACAAAGTCTCGAACCTTGGCAGGGCCAAGGGAACCTTTCTCCGAACCTTCTCCGAACCTTGGCAGGGCCAAGTAAAACTCCGAACCTCGGCAGGGCCGAGCAACAAAAAACAACCTCTCCGAACCTTGGCAGGGCCAAGTAAAACAAAGTCTCCGAACCTCGGCAGGGCCGAAAACAAATCTCCGAACCTTGGCAGGGCCAAGTAAAACAAAACCTTCTCCGAACCTTGGCAGGGCCAAGTAAAACAAAGGGTTCTCGGCAGGGCCGAGCAACAAATCTCCGAACCTTGGCAGGGCCAAGTAAAACAAAGTCTCCGAACCTCGGCAGGGCCGAGCAACAAATCTCCGAACCTTGGCAGGGCCAAGTAAAACAAATCTCCGAACCTTGGCAGGGCCAAGTAAAACAAAAACCTTCTCGAACCTTGGCAGGGCCAAGTAAAACAAAGTCTCCGAACCTCGGCAGGGCCGAGCAACAAATCTCCGAACCTTGGCAGGGCCAAGTAAAACAAAGTCTCCGAACCTCGGCAGGGCCGAGCAACAAATCTCCGAACCTTGGCAAGTAATCTCCGAACCTCGGCTGGGCCGAGCAACAAATCTCCGAACCTTGGCAGGGCCAAGTAAAACAAAGTCTCCGAACCTCGGCAGGGCCGAGCAACAAATCTCCGAACCTTGGCAGGGCCAAGTAAAACAAAGTCTCCGAACCTCGGCTGGGCCGAGCAACAAATCTCCGAACCTTGGCAGGGCCAAGTAAAACAAAGTCTCCGAACCTCGGCAGGGCCGAGCAACAAATCTCCGAACCTTGGCAGGGCCAAGTAAAACAAAGTCTCCGAACCTCGGCAGGGCCGAGCAACAAATCTCCGAACCTTGGCAGGGCCAAGTAAAACAAAGTCTCCGAACCTCGGCAGGGCCGAGCAACAAAACCTTGGCTCCTCCGAACCTTGGCAGGGCCAAGTAAAACAAATCTCCGAACCTTGGCAGGGCCAAGTAAAACAAAGTCTCCGAACCTCGGCAGGGCCGAGCAACAAATCTCCGAACCTTGGCAGGGCCAAGTAAAATCCCCGAACCTTGGCGGGGCCAAGTAAAATGTTTCACCGAGCCATGACAAGGCTAGGTAAAAACCACTCGGGCTAAGACCCCAGCGAAAGGTCTACAAGCCTCGACCAAAGCCGAACGGCCCTCAAACAGTCCCCGAAGGACTTCGCCGGTTCGAAAACGGGTGATAAACGAAACCATCGGCATGCGAAAAAATGCCACCATGGGCAGAATTCCCCTAAGAGGCTATAAGGTCTCGCATAACCAGCCGATGGCCCCAGGCTGGGCCAGGAAACTCTCCCTAGCAGTAGAGAGCCTTTGAGAGGCCCCCCCTGCAACCCGTCACGCGAAATATCTACGATTAATGCGCGGGACAATGGGACTAGACCGACACCCAAGTCCGTCGAGCGTATCAAGATAATCATTCTCAAAGAAGAAAGAAATTCTTAAAAACGAGTCTATTTTCCATTTAAATAAGAAGGAGCCATTGCAAGGCACAAAGAGAAAAACAAAAACAGGGGCGGGCAGAGGCCCTGGGGTCAGTTGCCCCCAGAGCCCAGCAACTTCTCCAGAGTGCAGTCAGGTCAGCCACCTGCTGACGAAGCAGCTGAATCTCCTCCTCCTGCCGACCCATCACCCGACGTGAGGCCTCCGCCTCCCGAACCGAGACATCCAGGAACTCCTCGGCGGTCCTAGCGAGCCGCTCATTGATCGCAAGGCCCGACGCAAGGGTCAGCCCATCGACAATCACGGAGGTCCCCCTCTCCTCCGAGTACGACGGGTTGCTAACCGAGGAACGCGAGTCAGTCGACGACGCGCTGGAGAGTCCATTTTTTAGAGCTCAGACCGAGGGATGGCCAAAACCAATCCCCCTCGGTCATATTTATACCCGCCAGGCAGGTATCTCGATCGGCCGCGCCGCGAGCACCGACCCACGAGAATTTGCCACGTGTCGACATTCTAATGCGTGAGGAATCCGAAGAGTCGCGCCATATCCCGAGTAAGATCGATAAGCGCGAACAGATGTTCGGGGTTCCCCAGGCGAACACTTTCCAATCTGTCGCCCCCTGCATTAAATACATTCGGCGCTTCCCCAGCCGCTTAATACCACCCCCTTTCTCGGAAAACGTGGAAGTCCGCCGCTCGACCGATAGTTCGCCCCTCGGAAAGAGTAGCATCGCCAATAAATGCATGACAACACGCCGCCCGTTCCGCTCGGGCGCCCCCTTTTTTATTGAGCGCCGCGCAGACCTAACGCCGTAGCCTGCAACGGCGACTGATTCGCTCCCTCCGAGCTACCAATTCTCCGAACCTCGGCAGGGCCGAGCTATCAGTTCTCCGAACCTCGGCAGGGCCGAGCTACCAGTTCTCCGAACTCGGCAGGGCCGAGCTACGGCAGGGCCGAGCTATCAAACCTCGGCAGGGCCGAGCTATCAGTTCTCCGAACCTCGGCAGGGAACCTCGAGCTAGGTACCAGTTCTCCGAACCTCGGCAGGGCCGAGCTACCAATTCTCCGAACCTCGGCAGGGCCGAGCTATCAGTTCTCCGAACCTCGGCAGGGCCGAGCTACCAACTCTCCGAACCTCGGCAGGGCCGAGCTACCAGTTCTCCGAACCTCGGCAGGGCCGAACCTCGGCAGGGCCGAGCTACCAGTTCTCCGAACCTCGGCAGGGCCGAGCTACAACCTCGGCAGGGCCGAGCTTTCTCGAACCTCGGCAGGGCCGAGCCTCGGCAGGGCCGAGCTACCTCCGGCAGGGCCGAGCTTTCTCCAAACCTCGGCAGGGCCGAGCTACCAGTTCTCCAAACCTCGGCAGGGCCGAGCCGTCTCCGAACCTCGGCAGGGCCGAGCTACCAGTTCTCCGAACCTCGGCAGGGCCGAGCTATAAAATTCTCCAAACCTCGGCAGGGCCGAGCTTTCTCCAAACCTCGGCAGGGCCGAGCTACAAAGGGCAGGGCCGAGGGGCAGTCTCCGAACCTCGGCAGGGCCGAGCTACCAGTTCTCCGAACCTCGGCAGGGCCGAGCTACTCCAAACCTCGGCAGGGCCGAGCTACTTCTCCAAACCTCGGCAGGGCCAAGGGGCAGGGCCGAGCCTCCGAACCTCGGCAGGGCCGAGCTACCAGTTCTCCGAACCTCGGCTCTCCGAACCTCGGCAGGGCCGAGCTACCAGTTCTCCGAACCTCGGCAGGGCCAAGCTGAACCTAGGTTCTCCGAACCTCGGCAGGGCCGAGCTTCGGTAAGGGCATCTCCGAACCTTGGCCGGACCAAGTAAGACGTTCCCCGGAACTCGAAACTTGACTATCCCAAGTAGCTGGCCCCTTTGCATTATGACAAGAAGGGTGCGGATTCCCTAAGCTTCGGCCAGGACCGACCTACGGTAAACCAAGCTCCAATAAGAGTGGAGCACAAAAGTGCCAGACTCCTGACCCAAGCAAGGAGCGTATTTGCCAAACGTCTATGAATCGCCGAATACGAACCTCGATTAGTTCGGATGGCGTGAAGTCCTCGTCTAAGGGCAAACGAAACGCTTTTGACGCCCACAAACAATAATGGCAAAAGCCCGGCACAAGAAAAGATAGAGGTCAAAAAACAAATATAACTCTCTTTATTGCCGGTCATGATCAATTACAAATGCCTCACAGGCGTTACAAGAGCATTGAAATGCATAAATAAAGACAAATACAAAACCCAAGCGACTGCTACAAAGCAGACCCAGGCGATTGCGGTGTTCTAACGGTTGGATCGGCGAATCAGGCAAACCAGGAAATCAGTCCGCCTGGGCAGGATGAATTAAAAGATCCAAAAGGAGGCATGGCCCGCGGATGCTGATTCTGAGGATCCGGACGATCCCCTGCCCCCCCTAGGAGGGGGTGCTGGATCGCGAATCGTCGCCCAGCCAAGGGAACCGGGGACCATCCGACCCCGGTCACTCCCATCTTCTCCCTCCCGTGGCAAGGATTCCCCTCAGAGAAGGGACGGGAACCTAAGCCAGCGAAAAAGGGAGAATCTGTGCGTGCTACGGGGGTGTCGATGCACTTCCTACCATAAGCCCCCCGTAACAGGCCGCAAAGGTCACACGGGAAGCGTAATATGTGCGCTCTCCGTATGATCTCTGCGCCCCCCATGTGCGCTCTCCATATGATCTCCGGGACTCGTCCCCTAAGGCGAGCCATCCTTCAGCTGCTCCCCGGTCGCCCCAGCTATCCGGCGGCAAGGAGCCCATGAAAGGAAAAGTCGATCCTCCCACTCGTAGCAACAGAGAAATGAGCATAGTAAAGCTCTGGCGAGAAAAGAAACTTTGGGGATAACCAGATGAGACCCCCTTTTCCCTTTTTATAGGCAGAAATGGACCAGGAAAGGCCACCCAGGCTGCGCGTCCCGAGATTCAAATTTCCAAGTAGTACTTCCACGTGGTCTCCCAAGATTGGCGCCCCACTGCGCGCCAAAACCACCGCCCGAACCAGGACGTGTACGAAGATCCCCTCCTGATCCCGAATCACAGTCATTAAATGCAGGAAATCGTCCGCTGACGCTTCGAAAATCGGCGGGCTCAGAAAATCGTCCTTTGAAAAAGTACTGTCCAATAGTGGACGGTTGCGTGCGCATCGCAACAAAGCGACCTGCATGGGAAAAGAGCACCTTCCGGAAAGCTCTGATGTAGCTTTATGCCCCCACTCTGCCGTATCACCGTTTCTAGTAAAGAAAAAACCGAATCACCTGCGGACAGCAGGACACTGGCAGGATGGCAGAAATCACGCCGACCTGCTTCGTCCATCGACCCTAGCCGACCTACTTTATCCGTCGGCCCTAGCCGACCTACTTGGCCCTAGCCGACCTACTTGGCCCTAGCCGACCTACGGCCCTAGCCGAGTCGGCCCCCGACCTACTTTTCGGCCCACCGACCTATTTTATCCATCGGCCTCAACCGACCTATTTTGTCTGTCGGCCCCAGCCGACCTATTTCGCCTGTCGGCCCTAGCCGACCCATTTTCGTCTGTCGGCCCCAGCCGACCTATTTTATCCGTCGGCCCCAGCCGACCTATTTCGCCCGTCGGCCCTAGCCGATCCATTTTGTTCGTCGGTCCAAACCGACCTATTTTGCCTATCGGCCCGAGCCAATACACTTTCTTGGTCTCGAATTAAAGGTGGCCCAGGATATCGACAAGCCATGGGCCACTCATCATCGAGGCAAGGCTAAGCAACAGCGGAGTCACGCAGAAAAAACACTCAGATAAAAACGGGAATCCCTTTGATACGAAGTGTCAAACAAATGTCTAAAAGGGCAAGATACAATAACAACTCCTAAGAACCAGGAGCCCACAGCCTTTGAGGAACCCTCAGTTGCGCCTGCGGAGGCGTGGCTAGGCTCACCTTTCTCCGATATTCTCGCCCCCTCAGCGGCAGTTTGCGATCGTCCCTCAGAAGCTGCAGCTTCGCTGGGACTAGGGGCTGCGCCAGGTTCGCCGTCGGAAACATCGACACGTTCGTCTTCGTCCTCTTCTTCCTCATCTTCATCCCCTTCTGAATCTTCAACACTCAGAAAAGAGAGGTCCCACTCCGGGTGCTCGCTAAGAATCCTCTGCTTGCACTCTTCCATCCCGTGACGGAACGCGTCTACGCTCATAGCGTCTTGCCGCCCCTTAAGTATGGCGAGCTGCGTGTTGGCCCCAGCGGCCCGTTTCTCAGCCTCGATCGCTTGAGCCTTCGAAATGGCATTTTGTTCCTCAAGCTCGCTAGACCGTGTCTCGAGTTCCGAGCTCCTGCTGCGAGCGGACGCGAGCGCACTTTGGAGAGCCCGAATCTCCGACCCCATCCTCGCCATCTGGAAAAGTCAAGATCAATCGGCGTCGCAAGGAGCCAGCAGAAAAATAAAGAGGTAAAATGAGAGCATACCTCCCCCTCTCGCCTGGCCAACCTTTTGGCTAGCTCCTCGGCCTCACTCCGGGCCCTTGTCCTGTCAGCGCCGACCAGCTCGACCCTCTCTTGTAGGGTACTGATCTTCGATCGTCCGGCTTCAATCTCCCCGCGAGCTTGCGACAACTCGTTACTCACTCGAGTCATCATCCCTTGATGCCACCTGGCGCTCTCCTTCAAATCGGCGATTTCACCATCACGCCGTTTCAGTTCCTCCTCCATTTCATCGAGCATTCTTGTTAGGCGCTTTCTTTCATCGTCGGCCTCTCTCCTCAACCGGCTCAAACTCTCGCCGTGTTCCCGCCGCATCGCCGCCACCTCCGCGGAGTGTTTTGATTCGATCCTGGCCAGCTCCCGGCATGCGTCGTCGCTCTTCGCCAGGAGTCCCTGTAACTCCTCCACCCTGCGCTTCAGCTTGGACACCTCGTCCACGGCAGCCTGGTGTGCCGCCCTAGCCGCCTTCGAGCTCCTATCCATCGTGTCCATGAGCTCTTCGAACTGCTCAGACACCTTCAGCCGCGACTGGAGCTCGACATTCTCCCTCCGGGCCTGGACGCTGGCCCCTGTCGCCAAACTCAGACGCCAGCAAATCGCCCGGGAAAGCAAAACACCCTACAAAACAAAAACTGAGTAAGCGCCCACAACGGAGTCCATCGAAAAACATCTGTCACGCTGAAAAAATGACTCACCTTCGAAGCGTAGTCCCGGGTCATCTTCATCAAAGTCGTGTTATCTATGGCGGGAAGGAGATGAATACCCTCAGCTACACCTTGCTGCCCGAACGCAGCATCGACCAATCCCAGGTCGGCGAACTTGTCCGTCGATGGATCCGCACCCGGATGCAGGACCGACCTCATCATGGCGGAAAACGCCTCATCAATGTTAGCCTCCGAGCTGCTGGGTTGACCGGCCCCGCCTGAGGGACCGGCCTGGACGACCCCCAGCTGAGTAGCCTTCAGCCTCCCAGCCTCCTCCATCAGGGCCCTGGCTTGGGCCTCTTCAGATAGCTCGGCCAGCCCAAGCGCCAGCCTCCCCAAAATCTTCTTCGAGGGGGCCCCGATCGTGGGACCCCCACTTTGTTGTGCTCCCTCCACCGGTGCGTCCTCTCCGGTCGCCACCACCTGCGCCCCCTCCGCGGGCTCCCCCGAGGTCTCGGTCTGAACCGCCTCTTGACCCATCGAAGGCGGCCCGACCTCGCTGCTGCCAGACTCCCCAGCGGATGGACCAAGCGGGGGCTCCCCCTGAACTTCCTCCGCTGCGGCTATCTCCTCCCCCTCTTCCGCTGGAGCCAGTGGTAATCCCGCGGGAACAATGGGCCCCTCTGCTACGGCCGCCTCTACTGGACCCGTCGCAGTTTCCTCTTTCAAGGGGGACGCGATCGGACGAGCCAGCGGAGCCTCGTCTGAGCTGTCCGATATCTCCAACACGAGAGGCCCGGGGCCATAACCTCCCTCCCCGGGGGCTCCGTTGCCCCCGGCGCTTCTGCCATAACTGTCCCGGCATCCGGCGGACTCCTCGCGGAAGCATGAGCCCTTTTTACGGGCCGGCCGCTGTCCGCGCCGCTACCTTCCCCTGGGCGCTTCCCTCTCTTCCTCTTGGAGAGGCTCGACAATGCCGACCTTGCGGCTGCCACATCAAAGCACACATGCTCAGAATCAAGCACGCTAATCGAAAAAGATACACGGCGCGAAAGAGACTCACCTTGCGGGTCCAAGGGGCTGAGCCCGGCTGCGAAGAGGGCCCCCTCCGATAGCAGGTCGTTAGCCGAAAAGACCTGTCCATTGCGAAGGACATCCAGGTCCCTCTCCTCCTGCGCCGATAAGGCTGGGTGCGTCTCCGCATCCCTCGCAACTTCCCCCATCGCCGAGGGAAATCAGAACCGATGTTCCCTCCGCAATCACGAACCGACTCTTCCACCCCTTAATGGAAGAGGGCTTGTCCGCGATGACGTTAAAAGATCTCCGGGGCCCGATGGAGGTCCATTCCGATTTCCTCCCGGGAGTCAAGTGATAACAGGTGCGGAAAAGGGGGAGAGTCGCAACGATTTGAATCTGATGACACATCGAAATGAATCCGACGATGTTCCGCCAACTGTTTGGAGCCACCATCGACGGGCTGATGTTGTAATGGGTCATGATCTCCTTAACCAGGGGATGGAGAGGGAAACGAAGACCCGCCTTCAGGCTGTCTTCATAGACGAAAACCCCGGACTCCAAATCTCGAGTAACCCTGTCTTCGGGTTCCGGCACCCGAAGGACGATATCCAAGGGCAAGCCATACCGTTGATGAATCCTCCCCAAGTCCTCAGCAGCGATCACGGAGGCTACGTCGTCTGGGCTCATCGCCATTGAAAGAAGTATCAAACAAAAGCGATGAGCGTCGGAGAAGATGAAAGACCAAAACCCACTTGGAGGCAAAGCGAGAAAACGCCAAGCGCGCATGCACAATACGCATATATATATATGGGGCGGCCGTCACTTCGCTTCTCCGCTAAGGAACGCCCTGGGGAGCGGGGCGTCTCATTCAAAGCGTCCGGAATCGCCTCGACAAACACCCGATCGATCGGAATTCGAGGCGTGGCGCGATCTCAACCGTCGATAGTGGAGGAGCCTTACCTCCGAAGGTACAATGGCCTGTCGCATTAATTAGGGCATCATTGCCTGGATTGTTTAGGCCAAAACGTCCCATCCAGAGCGCGCCGCTTGAGCTTATACTCCCTACGCCCGAACCTACGCTTCGAACTAGGGAGTGAAGGGCATGTGTTGGGGGGTAAAATCATCATTGCATTGATATCCGTGCGAGGCGGCTAAGGCTGACCTCCTCCGGGCTTCTGTAGCTCGGCCTCCTCCGGGCTTCCGTAGCTCGGCCTCCTCCGGGCTTCCGTAGCTCGGCCTCCTCCGGACTTCCCTAGCTCGGCTTCCTCCGGGCTTCCGTAGCTCGGCCTCCTCCGGGCTTCCGTAGCTCGGCCTCCTCCGGACTTCCCTAGCTCGGCTTCCTCCGGGCTTCCGTAGCTCGGCCTCCTCCGGGCTTCCGTAGCTCGGCCTCCCCCGGGCTTCCTAGCTCGGCCTCCTCCGGGCTTCCGTAGCTCGGCCTCCTCCGGGCTTCCGTAGCTCGCCTCCCCCGGGCTTCCGTAGCTCGGCCTCCCCCGGGCTTCCGTAGCTCGGCCTCCTCCGGGCTTCCCTAGCTCGGCCTCCTCCGGGCTTCCGTAGCTCGGCCTCCTCCGGGCTTCCGTAGTTCGGCCTCCTCCGGGCTTCCCTAGCTCGGCCTCCTCCGGGCTTCCGTAGCTCGGCCTCCTCCGGGCTTCCGTAGCTCGGTCTCCTCCGGGCTTCCCTAGCTCACCCCCTTTCGAGCTTTCCTAGCTCGACCTCCTCTGGGCTACCATAGCTCAGTTCTACCCAGCGATCCACGCCCTGACGTCTACCTCCGCGGAACCTGACGCGGGAGAGCTTAAGCTTACCCGAGCAGCTCCTTAGGCAAGGAATCATATCGAGACGTGGCCTAAGACCTATTGAAACCGCCCCAGGTCTACTCACCCAGATCCCAAGACATCGAAGAGCTCTCCCAGCCGTCGATCCCTTAACAGACAAGGTGTGGATTCTAACGGCCCCACAACGGCCTGATTCTGTCTATCCCCGTATCGTAACAACCTCAGAACCTTCCAGAAGATGCTCAAGTCCCCCAGGTGACAGTCTATAAGTATCAGATTAACAGATTCCCTCAGGTACGCATGCGACTCTGTACGCACACCTCCACTCTCACTCTCCTGCCCTCGCCGGGAGCTCATCGGCACTCCTGCCCTTTTTGGAGCCTCCGATTGGCCATCCCCGGAGAGGTCTCCCGGAGAGATCCACCTCCTCATTATCTGGTTGATCGCCGATCCCTTCCCCACTGACTTGAGCGTCGGAGGGTCTTCCGCGGAGGACCACCCCCAGCGTCCCTCCGCGTGTGGACTTCTTTTGCAGGTCCGCCGCACCCCCTCTTCCCGGAGATCGACCGCGCCCGAGTCGGAGGACGGATTTCGGCGGTAACAATAACTAAATTAAATAATTTTTTATAAAAAATCAATTGATTGACTGAATCATGCTAATGTAGTTCGATTAGTTTTTCAATTTTAGACCAATTATTTTGGACTTTAAACTCAAAATCTAAAAATAAAATTAAGAAATAAAGTTTTTTATTTGAAATTTAAGCCCAAAAACCTTAAAGAATAAAGATTAAAATAATTAAAGGCCTATTATTTGCCTTTTAAACCAAAAATCTAACATAATTTAAAATCAAAATTTTTAATGATTTAAAACAAATTTGTATAATTTTAAATTTAACATAAACTTCTTCAACATTAATAGAAAACATAAATTTGTCTAATTTAAAACACCACATAAATAAGCATAATTCTCATATCAACATTTTGTTCACTTAAATAAACAAATTTTAAGATTAGAAAGAGTAAATAAGTATATAAAAGAAATCGATTTGATCCATTTTTTTTATTTTAATCCTGAAGAAATAAACCAAACTAAATAATTAAAAAATGCGAGAGAAAACCCAAACCGAACCGAATTATAAAAAATAACTGGATTGACTGAAGTCAATTTGATTTTTGGTTAATCCGAAATTATGCTCACCTCTAAGCCCAACTAGGCTCAAGATTGGGTTGGGTCTCCCTGGACTCAATTCAAGTAGCAAGCTTCTTTGGGCCTCAACTGAGGCTCAGGGCTTAAACTTTGGAAATATTTTCTGGGCTGCAATCGGGCTACATGAAATCTGACGTACTCGGCTCAGTTCTAATGCCTATCACGAATTAGTTGATAAAGAACTAAAACTTCACATCTCTTGAAATTAGAGGCACTGGTTTGTACTTTTTTTTTCCCCTTTTTCTTTCCCTTTTTTTTATAATGCTGGTTGCTTCTCTTTTTAATAATGTAGACTCAGTGGAACCAAATTGTGACAGAACAAATATAAACTTCAGCCTATAAAATTTAAAAATAGCAACTTAATGGATGGGTATAATACTCTTAAGATCTATATATTTCTCCAAATATATTACATTTTAGAAATTTTATTATTTAATCTAGTGTGTGTGTGTGTGTGGAATTATAAAGGGAAAAAGATGTCCTTGTCTTCATGGCAAATTAGTCTTGAGACTCGGTCTCTTTTTTACTTGAAACTTGATTGTCAAGGTACTGGCAGTGGGGAACCAAAGAATTAACAAGGAGACTAAACTTGAGGACTAGGAGTGAAAATGTTCAGAAGCTATGAAATTAACATTGTCTGGAAAAGACAAATAGAATATTCTTCTCTCGTCTAGTTAACTTGAGGGATTCATGGGTATTAAGGTACAAGATTTCAGGACTTAAAATAGAGATATTAACTGTCTGTAAATTTTTTTAAAAAATTTCTATATACTAAAATTTGCAAGTACAGTAGACAACGTGGATGCCATTTATTTAAATACCAGGTATGATATTAGGTAAGAACTTATGGATCTCTTAGCAGATATGATATTAGCTAGGTGAGAACTTCCATGCATGCACTTCTTAACAAATATTTTGTATCTCAAAGGCATCCCTAAATGTTTAAGCTGATGCCTAAGCAAGGAAAAGCACCAACCTAAAATGGTGGAGAGCTTCAATTAGCCAAGAGTGATAGCTTAACATTTGTGAATGTATCAGCTGTATGTAGACAATGGCTATGACAATATTGTGAAGAGAAGTGTCGCAGGATACTCCTAATTGGTTATAAATCCCTATTTAATGTTGTCAAAATAGAAATTAAATAGTTAGTATCCTTCTCACAGGAGAATTGCTAAGACGAAGCTATACTGCACCAGCCAAGAAGAAGATTCCCTTCGTTCATAACTTTCTTGAATTGATAATATATAGAATTGTTCTTGTTTCCAATACATGGAAAATGGAGTGCTGCTGGTTGAAAAAGATTTGATTGTGGGCCTTTGTTGAAGGGTACAGTATGAGCATAATGCCAACAAGGCAAAGTGACACTCCATTGGACTTGGGTAATCCATGAGTGGGCTCTTCAATGTAACAATCTTGATCCCATCCAAGCGCTAATGATTTTAGAAGGTAGCTTCTTGTAATTTGGATTGGAGGCTTGGTCAGTGAGTGCTTCACAAAGTTTGACAGCCCTGGAGCTTAATTATGCCATGCTGGTAATGACATCATAATTATATTTATTTGAAATTTATTCTACTCATTTAAAATATGAGTTGACATTTCATATTTTAATAATTTTTATTTTTTGATAAAAATGAATGATTTTTTTATTCTTCATGATATTCTAAAAATATTTTAGTTAAAATGTTTAAATAATAATCATAATAAGTTCAATGTATTCCTATACTCTTACATTTTTTGCTCGCAAGTTCTTAAAATATAGCTAATTTTACTTATGCAGCAATTAAAGAGTTGTAGTGGTTTAATACTTTATATTATATATTTTATAAAATAATTTGTATTTTTACTATATTTTTTATGTGGAATCTTGTTGGATTAGTAATTGAGATCCTTGACTTAATCAATAAGAAAAAGAATAGTATTTCTTACTTTAGTAGGTAAAATAAAGATGATTTATAAACTAATAATCTATATTTTATCATAAACTGAGGTAAAGTGCTATTTTCAAGTATTTTTAAAATGATAATAAAATAATATCATAGATTTTATATTTAGATTATTTATCATAACTATGGAGCAAAATATTATTAAAATATATTATCGATTCTATAGTCTTTCATAAATTTTAAATATTAATGCTAGATATGTTGTAGTTTTGATATGCCAAAATGTTGACAAAAAAACAAGCTCCATATGAGAATGAATAGTCAATGAAAACTAAATGCGACAAGAAGTTTTCAAACGCAAGTATTGAGAAAATAGGCAGCATTTTATGAGATAGGTTGCTCAACCTACCAAAGTTCTATGAGTTTTGTATGCTCTCTTCGGTCTCTTATCCTCATCATCCTTATGGTTCATGATCCAAAATCCCATCCAACTCTTAAGTAAACACAAGATTTAACCCAGCTACGGTAATATTTGTGGCTGTATATATTTTATGGGACAAACCATATATACATTACCATAGATGTGAACCATTTATTCATCTTTGCTGTTACTATATAGCATAGGAATGAATCTAAACATATTAAGCTTCAGCTCTTCCATTAAATCAATATTTTAAAGGCTTGTATCGACATATAATTGATGATAAACAGGCATCCTTTTCTAATGTATTGCTCCTCAGTATACATATTTTGAAATATGTTTGTGAAATGATATATCCATCAAGGTTAAGTTTTGAGATGAAGAGTAAGAGAGAGAACAGGATGATTATTCTATCGAGGGGTCAAATAAATCTTTTTTGAAGAAGGCTTATTTGTGAAGAAGAAGTAGGACTAACCAATCAATGGACCTGGAGAGTAAAAACAGCACCATGTTCAACGGATGTACATCTTGATTCTTGAGTAGCTAAAAGCTAAGGATTTGTTTAGTTGCAGAGATGCACTACTGGATGCTGCCTTATTTGTCAGGCAAAGCAAGAAGCTAACCACATCAAGGTGAGGGTAGGAGACTTGTTGGAAAATCTTGATATTGCACTACATCCGAATTGCCAAGACTAGGGTAGAAATGAGGCCATTCAGATCAAGTCATTTCTTCTTAAGAGACACATCATCTGACTTGTAATATATTAGCCATGGTGAGGTGAAGCAGCTCTCCTGGAGTGGGAGTTGAGCAAGTTGATGTTTGTAGAGTAGAGATTGATCTTCACTCCCCTCTGATGGGGAAACAACAACACAGTAACAACAAATCACAATATGCAGCAGAGATATATTTCCCTAACTTGCAAGAATCTGTGAGGAGCAATAATAAAAATATGGCAGCAATTGAATATCACAAACACACAAGAGACATCAAGATTTTTAACATGAAAAACCCCTCAAAGCAAGGGTGAAAGCCACGGATCGTCCAGACCAAAGAAATAGCTTTACTATGATCAAATAAGGGTACAAGAGAGTCTCAAACAAGAATACAAATGAGTGCTCATAGCCAACCAAACAATAAAGCAAAGAAGCTTACAATAAAGAACCAAGAAGTTTAACAAATCCAAAAATAGAGCTACTGTCTAACCTAAGTTTCTCGCACCTCAGACCTTGTTTCATCGATCCAACCGTTCAGAATGAAGAACTAGATGTTCCGAACCTGCTGTCAAAATTTTAGCCCGATCCAACGGTGAACAAATCTGCAGTAGAGATTTACGATGGCTGCTCTGAGTATGTGCAGAAAGGGCTTCTTCTTCTCTTCTCTCTTGAACGGCGGCTCTTTTCTCTCAAAAAAAAAAAATATTATCCTAATCTCACCTTAATCAGACTCACCACTTAGACAAGTGTGACACAAAGTGGGCTCACACATTTGGGCCTTTTCTGCATATAGGAAGGGAGCCCAAACCCAATACCCTCTAGATAGTGAGAATTGTAGTATTGCCAATCCCAACCAACGTGCCTAAAATCTTTGCGTATGAGATGATTTTAATTCTATCATGGGGTCCAATAAATCCTTTTGAAAAAGGCTAATTTGTGAAGAAGAATAAGAAGAAAAAGAAGCCGGATGGACCAATAGAGGGACTTGCAGAGGTAGAGCTTAGAAACTATAAGATTAATGGCAGATTTCAACAAAGAAAAATGCATGCCTTACGAAGCTGGTCCAAAGCCCTACGTGTGTTAGTAGGCTTCCAAGATAGCAATACACTTTGGGTAGTCAGAAGTTAAGGATTTGTCCAGATGCAGGATGCACCATTGGATGTTAATTTGGGCTATTTGTGAGGTAGAATAATATGCTGTCCACATCAAGGTCAAGTGTTTGATATTGCATTATATCCAAATTGCCAATGAACGATTAACAATTCAAATCCTGCGGCTGATTCTAGCTTGAAACTTAATTGTATGTGGTCAGAGCCTCTCAAATTGCAACTAGCTAGCAAGCACTGACCACTTTCAGGTGCAATGAAATAATCATTTAGAAAGGGATATTACCTGAAAATTCGAGAATGAAATAAGGACAAAGTACTCTTAGCTTTTTAAGATTCGGATCCTCTAACTCATTTGATTTTTGATCTAATAATCTATACCAATGCATCAATCTTTCACTAATTATTAAAATCAACGCAGCTCTTGTTATACTACACCAAAAAAAAAAATATAACATTAGATTATTTCTTATGTATGCATAGCATTCCGGCCATAGTAATGTAGATATAAAGAAGAAAAACCGAGAAAGAGGAAGAGATCTACAGCTGGCTCCGGCATTGGTGACCTGCAGCGATTGGTGTGGTGGCCCAACACGTACAGAGAAATAGTCACTAGGTTCCATAAGTTCATCGATAGAAATAGATATTGTTTCAAGGAATATTCTTGCAAATTTGGAAGATGTTAGCTAGGTTTCTCAGCATGAACTTGCGAAGCCAACAAACTTGACAAAAAGTTATTTTCTTTGCTTGTAAATTAACTCAATTTTCTTAGCTTCATATATAATATTGGATCGTAATGACAAGCAATGATATATATGTCACTTGTCCTACATATATTTCTTTCCCTTTGGGTCCCCCAACTGGCAGCACGCTCAGCAAAACGACTTGATAAACTGGAGCCTTAAACGTGTCTTATTCTCTTGTCTAGATTATAAGTACAAGCTTGCATGCCTTCCAACTGCTGGGATGATGTTTGATGGGTTTAAGGATAAGAACCAAAACCGCATCAGCAAGTCCTTTTTCTCAAAAAAATTTTCTTTCAAGCAACAATGTATCATCACGTAAGCATTTCCTACTCATCGAAATACTATGGATGGGGCTCGCTAGCTATTATTTTTAGGTAGTTTAGGTAACTCTAAAGAAAATACTTCAATATATTGATTATGCCTAACGAAGATAAGCTTTTGAAAGCCATTAATGGTTTTTTATTAAAGAAGGAAGGTGATGGCATGCAACCACAATGGGAGCAGTTTGCCTGTCCTTGTACAACACCAAAAATAACACATCCATGACCTCCTAAGCGATGGCCTAGCCTCATGCCTTCTGTGTCACCTTTTCATCATGGTTCGTTCTAGTTTTACATGCACCTAATATTAATAATGTCCAAAGTAAAGCAAGTGCCTTGTGCTTGTACGCCACTTCGTTTGAGACTACTCTCATGATGATCCCAAGGATGCCAACTGTGCTAACCTCATTTCAAGAAGATTATTAACAAATTCATGTGATAAAGCTTAAGCAAACAAGGATGGGGATAATCATGTAACTTTTGCTATGCTCAAATTTAGATATATATGGATGAAGTGGTTGCTAAGATCATGTGTTTTAATTCATTAGATCTCAGTATATAAAAGAATATCTTCAAATATATATATATATATATATATATATATATATATATATATATATATATATTATGTGCACACAATACAGTGTAATTGTTTAATTCTTATGGTTGGGTGGTTCTTGATCATAATAATCTTTGATGACCATTTGCTTGCTTGCGTCAGGGACTCTTGGTTTACTTGCTCTCTTTATTCCTTCAAAGCTATAATCATGTAGTTGGGTTGGTTAGAGAATTTAAGTGGACTGATCATCATGCACTTTAATTTGATTTAATTAAATTAACCTTGGAGCTTGTAACAACTAGCTTGATTATTGGTCCTTGGAGTACCTAAAAGAGTAATTAAGTAATCCACCATAGGATGCTTAGCACCTGAGTGTAAACATATATGTATACAAATGTTTATTTATAGGTCATGGGTTATGGCTGATGTCTCCATCCAAAGGCATTCCCCATTATTTATGCACATCCTCTTTAGTTTTATAGTGACACCAATCTTGTTTTCTTATTAAAGAGAGTAAAAACTACCGCTCATGCGGTGGCCTGGTGGTCAGGGCCTTCTCCACGCCATCAGGAGGTCTCAGGTTCGAGGAATGACGCTACGGCCGATTCGAATAATTTCAAGGTTAATCCTTGAATCGAAATAATTTCAAGGTTAATCCTTGAAGCCTGAAACTCTGGTGTTGAAGGGGCTAAGGTCAAGGTTAATCCTTGGAGCCTGAAACTCTGGTGTTGGAGAGGCTAAGGTTCTGACTGCTAGCACTTGGGTGGGGCCAAGTTGACCAACTCGCCTTCGGGCGAGGAACGGCTGCGAAAATTCAGCGCCGTGTATGAAACATTCCCTGGGGCCGTGCATGAAACATTCCCTGGCGGGGAACGGGGCCGCATGAAACATTCCCTGGCGGGGAACGGGGCCGCATGAGATCTAGCTACGGATCGACTTAGCCCTCCTTCCCCTTTTTTGTACCAAAAAAAATATAAAAAAAAATAAAAACTGAATTATCAATATAGTAGATGGGAGTATTTACAGCCAAGTGTCTCATGCATCAGTCCAAATCCATACAGCTCAAAATTAAGTTGCATTTATTATTGGATTTTGAGTGATTCTACTGGTGAGCATTGGTGGGACCAACCATAATGAGCAGGGCCCAAAGCCTTGAAAAAGATGAGAAGAGTTCCATCATCTTACGACAATGTTGTGGTTTTGGAGTCCAACAGGGACCTTTCATGGGAACTGTGGTGTGGGTGCAGTGCACGCATGCGTACAAGGGATGGAATGGCATGGCTGGCGCTCGACAAAGACGCAACGCGGAGGTGTTTGATCCATTTGGATTTAGAAGGACGCGTTCCTTGGCCAATCCAATCTCACCAACCAAATATTATTTTGATCTTTGCTTAATGTTTCCTACGAGTTTGAAGCCGACGTGGAATCACGTTCATAAATCATAGAGTATGTTTCACACAATGTTTTGAAAGTCAGATCAAACAATGAAACGGCTTGGCTCCAGAAACTGTTTTAAATGCGTACAAGGGATATCTTCTCTTATTCCCAAAAGCCATAACTATAAAGGATAGCTGGAAATAAAGTTAATCGGAGGGATAAATTTATTTCCTAGAGAACATGGGAATAGCTAGTTATCCCTTCAAATAAGAGTAAAAAAAAGTTATTCTATGAATTTACCTTTTTGCATTTGATATGTTCAATGGGATAGTTAAGGGATATCCCTAGGAATAGCCAGGGGATAAACTCTATCCCGTACACTTATCCAGGGATAATATTTTTTATATCGAACACTACCTAAAAGCTATAATTAGGGGATAGTTCTAAAAAAGTTTAACCAGAGGGGATAACCTATGTTTAAATATGAGTTATTCTCTGAACTTATTCCCTAGGGACTCCAGGAATAACTAGAGTTATTCCTTGATGGCAAAGCTATTATTTTAAAAGGTGTTATTCTTTGAGCTATTTCCTGGATAAATACTATCATGTACACTTATCCAGAGATAGCTTTTTATGAATCAAACACTACTTAAAAGATTGCAGACAACCTGTGGCTCTAAATTTATATGGTTACCCTCCTGCCTCTTATTTAAAAAAAAAAAATACTCCACATGGAACTTGCCTGCTTGGGAGAGGGAAAGACAAAAGGGATATCCTTCCGTAGTATTGACTTTGATTAGATAAAGTCATCAGTGTTTTGATCTTTAAATTGTGAATCATTTAGAAGAGAGCTCAAATGCACTGTTTGGAACTTAGCCACTTGGACAAGGTTGCATCACAAGTGAGATGGCCCCAATATAAAAGAGTTGGTGGAAAATGACAAGTCCATGATGATACTTTGATGAATAGAAATCAAAGGAAGGTAGGAAAGAAAAAATGATACAAAGTCTCCAAATTCTAGAATTTATCAACAAACACAACCAAAGGATATGGAACCACCTAACCCCGCCTAATGGTGTATCTCAGATATCATTGGGCCCACGCACAGCCAATATGATGATGTTCTTGACATTACTCATGGTTTGATTCAATTTGAAGTGCAATTAGGTTTGTTAATATTCTAATCTTCTCTATTCTTATAGCATTTGGTTACTTGAATTAGTTTTCTACGAAATCATGAGACTCGAACTACTAATCTTGTATTGCATGTATCCATATCTCATTTTTAATCTAGCATATAGCATGTTGTTGAAGGTAGACCACAAAATAGAAAACCAATTTTGAAAGCTAATGACAATATGACATGCCTAAAACTATTGACACTAATATATGTTTAACCCCAACATTAAATATCAATGATGCTTTTGTCTTTATGTACATAATTTTTTTTTGTCCCTATTATTTTGAAATGAATAAGATATTATACCTAGCTGAAAAAAATGATTTCCAATGATGCAACTTAGAAGCAAGTGGTTTCCTATAGATAGATTTTCTGATTTGATATTAGTTTATGGCACTTTATATTAGCATGTTAAATAGGAATCTAATCTTCCATAATAGTTCCTCTATATTTTTTATGTTACAAATTATTTATATAATTAATTTACTTGCAAGCATCTTCTTTTTTTCTTTGGCAAGTCTAATCTTTCCATCTTTATGCTCCGGTCTTATAAATTATCTAATCAAGTGTCACTATGTGAACTTAATTTGCAATTTTAATGACTTTTTTAAGAGAAAGTTCAACTCTACGCTACAATTTCATATACAAAGGAACAAAGATAATGTAACATATAAAACATGCATGATGGTCGGTCATTTATTATATATAACATTATTTATAGAGAGAGCCTTCCGAATACCTACGCTAAATTTGAGATAACCATAAATTTTGACACAACTTTTTCTTTTCGATAGAGGACATTTGCAGTCTCAAAAATCAGTTCATAATTGGCTAAGATAAATCAATTTAAACATTTTTTTATAAACTTAAACTAATTTAAAAATATGAATAGTTTTTTTATATGAATATTTTTTGGTTATATACTTTTAAACTAGTTTTGCTACATGACGATGCACATGAAATAATTAACCAAAAGGAAATTCCCTGCAGGGACCATCAACCCTAGAAGTTTGCTCTACCAAGCAAGCAAACAAAAATTCTATGAGCTCTAAACTAGATATACCATGGAAAACTTGTCTCTAACTAATAAAAGCCAATTAGATGATCAAGCCAAATACAAAACAACTTGATCTGGAAATTTACATCTACATAGTATATAAATCAAATCCTATTTCGGCCAATAAACTTTTGAAGAGCAACAACCACAATTCAAATTGTAAACCATCACGATTCATTACACCATCTAACACTTCATTTGAGGAAAAGGGAAAGAGATGAGTTCACACAACCTCGTGGTATGCGTAATTTCCAAAACCATGGGCCCTTTGGGTTACCTTTTATGGTCCTTGATTTTAGATTAAGAAAAGTCCTACTGCGCTACCACACATGTGATGACTCAATGGATCTTAATATATATTGCATGCACGCCAATATATGTGAACGATCAATCTACGCAATCGATGCATGCTTACTATATCAAAGAATGGTACAGTAAATATTTTTTTTTAGATTATATGGTACCGTGCCAAAGCTCTTGGACCGGCACATAGGTCCGACCTAACCAACCCCACATAAATCTCAACGATAGCTCTCAACAAATTTAAAAGAACAAAAAAAAAGCCTCGTGAACCCCATCCACCATGATCGCCAATTCATCGTTGTAGCGAAATTTTTAAGATATGTGAAATTGAACTACTCATATTTTTTCTTAATGATACAAAACATATTATTAGCACATTCTATTCATTCCATTTTAAGACCTAAGAAAATATTTAAAAATGTATGAAATACGATGGTAAGATGATCATATTTCGATACTTAAATAATAATATAATCTATTAATTCAACATTTTATTTTATTTTAAAATTATCCTATTATTATTTTATTTTATAATTTATTAAAAATAATTTCTAAATTCAGCCATTGATCAATAGCTATCTCATATACCTAATGAAAAACAATCATTTAAATATATTTCAGTAGTTAATCCAAATGTTTCTTTAAAATATTTGATTAAAGGATATAAAGGAACCTTTTTTAATGTATCTTATTAAGAAGCTCAATTTTAGAGACACGTGTTAAACTCGAGTGCACCATGACTTTTGTATGCAATGCCCTTCGTCTACCCACCTTGTCATTAATAATTATTATAATAGAAAGTGATGTGGTCGATAAATGAAGGGTAAGTCGTCGGTCAGTGGAGAATATGTTGGAATCCTCGGCACAGGACCCCCAAGCTCTGGGAGGCCCCCTGATCCTGGATGGCCCCCAAGTCTTGGTGGCCTTCCGATCCTGGGCGGCCCCCAGGCTCTGGGCGTCCCCTTGATCCTGGACGGCCCCCAAGTCCTGGGCGGCCCCCAAGCTCTGGGCAGCCTCCTGATCCTGAGCGGCCCCCAAGTCCTGGGCGGCCTCCCGGTCCTGGGTGGCCCCTAGGTTCTGGGCGGCCTCCTGGTCTAGGGTGGCCCCCAGGCTCTGGACGGCCTCCCGATCCTGGGTGGCCCTCAAGCTCTGGGCGGCCTCCTGGTCCAGGGTGGTCCCCAGGCTCTGGGCGGCCCCCTGGTCCTGAGCGGCCCCCAAGCTCTGGGCGTCCTCCCGGTCCTGGGTGGTCCCCAGGTTCTGGGCGGCCTACTGGTCCTGGGCGGCCCCCAAGTCCCAGGCGGCCTCCAAGTCCCGGGCAGCCATCGAGTCCCGGGCGGCCTCCTGCTTTAGGCTATACACCCCGAGCTCTCAAAGCTATTTTCATATCAGAAGCACTTAACGCTACAAACTGTCGTGTCCGGAACAAAGCTCAAGAATTATTAAACATCATGGCGCTTTAAATGACTTGGATAAGACAAATGCTAGAACATCACCATTCATCGAAAAGCTCAAATAAAGGAGGTACTGAGCACCTGTTTTAGAGCCAGATAACTTTCCACTAACTCTGACATTCCCTTGGGAAAACCGAAACCCATCATGACGATTCTTAGCTTCTAGAGCAAGTTCCTTAATGCCTCTGGTGTTAATTAACAGTAAACGATCACGTGGCATGCTCTCGCAGTGGCTGATCATTAATCTTATACACTAATCTTATACATTAGTCTTATACATTAATCTTATTCGGAAAAGAAGGAAATATGACTCGACACTGACGGCATGATGACGAAGGCAAGAGAGCGATATTTTTTTCGAAAATTCAAGAAGTATAAAAGAGGGGGGATCCAGGGAGAAAGGGGGATTTTTTCCTTCCTTTGACCAGAGATCCTTAGCAAAGAAACTTTTTCTATCTTTCTGGTGATCCAGCATCAACAGATTAGCGCGCCAGGAAGGGGGCGAACCTTCGACTCCTTCAAACAGCTCTGATCTTTCCAACATGAAGACTAGATCTCCGGAGGAAGACTTTTCCTATGGGTCTGGGGGGCATCTCTCATCTTCTAATCGGATTGAGAGAACTCCTGACCCAACTGAGCTGGCCCGGCCAAGCCCTCCAGCCCCTTCCTCACCACTGCCAGTATCAGCTACTCCCCAGGATCAGTTGGCCATCCTCACACAGCAAGTTCAAACCCTCGTTGGGATGGTTCAGCAACTGCAGGAACAACATTCTAGAGGGGCCCGACGGCGTTTCGAAACACCTCTACACTCTAGATCGGCTACTCCTGTTAGCCGGTAGTCTACCCGGGGGAGATCCCCTCCTACGAGGCCTCTCCACCCCTACGCCTCGGCGGGGCTTCATTCTCAAGGCTCCCGGGGTGGATCGCGCTCCCTTACCTGTTCCTCGGGTAGTCCACCTGCCAGGCAGCGACGGGGTAAGGAGCCGCATGTGGAGCACCGCCAGTGGTGTCGTCGGTCTTTGTCTTGTTCCCCTGAGCCAGCTGGGGGAAAGATGGCTGATCAGATGGAGAGGCGCCTCAATGAATAAGACCAGAGATTGGAAGAGCTCAGCCAAAGAATCAATAATCAGCCGGGGTTGGATTATGACACCCGCCCTCCTCTTACTCGGCGAATTATGAAGGAACCCATTCCTGGGAGGTTCCACTTCCCTCAACTTGACCCTTATGATGGCACCACCGACCCTCTGGATCATCTGGAAAGTTACAAGGCTATTATGCAAGTTCAAGGGGCAACTGATGCCCTCTTGTGTGTTGCTTTCCCAGCCACACTCCGAAAGGCCGCCCGTGCTTGGTATTCTCGTCTACCCGCACGCAGTATTGACTCCTTCCGATAACTAGAAAGATCTTTCTTGGCTCATTTTGACGCTTATCGGAAGATCCCTCGAGTGGCAGACAGCTTATTCTCTATGCAGCAACAAGATGGGGAATCTCTGAAAGACTTTATAACCCGATTCAAGGTGGCGGCCCTGGAAGTCTATCACCTCGACGATGCTGTGGCTACTCTAGCCTTGAAGCGGGGGCTCCGTCCCTTCCGTTTCACTTACTCTTTGGACAAAAAGCCTCCTTGCTCTTATGCTGATCTCTTGAGTCGTGCGCAGAAGTACATCCGCGCCGACGAGGCTGATTTGTCAAGAAGAGGCGCCAAAGGAAGGACTGGGAAGAGGTCAGCCCGCCCGGAGTCGAGCGGGCCCCCTCCCAAGAAGTCTGAACCCTCGCGCCGACCGGCTGACCGCTGCAAGAGCCTAGCCCCCAAAGAAGATCATCTTACACCCCTCCTTGCACCCCGGGCTCATATCCTCATGGAGATTGAAAAGGAGCCTTATCTGCGGTGTCCACTTCCCTTGAAGAAAGGCGCTGCACGTGATAGAAGCCGCTACTGCCGTTTCCATAGAGATTACGGCCACGACACTGAGGAATGCCGCAATCTGAAATAGGCCATTGAAGAGCTTATACAAAGGGGATATCTGGGGCAGTACATCCAGAAGAAGGAGACTCCGCCTATACCAGCTTTGATGGGCCCTCCTCTGCCTCAGGCCAACATTGATAACGCCCCTACGGAGCGAATGGTGGGAATGATTGCCCGTGGAGGAGCATCATCTTATAAGAGGCCAAGAGGGGAGGGAGAGTTAGAAAAATGTAATCCCTTCTGGGGGAGGTATAGCTGGAGGTGGTATTGTAAAAGATGATAGCGTCGTTGTCTCTATGACGGTCGCTAAGCATCTTGTAAGAAGGATTTTAATCGATAGCGGGAGCTCCGCCAACGTACTTACTTATGATGCATTTCTTCGAATGGGTTTATTTCCTGACTCTCTTCGACCTGTAGCTGCTCCTCTAGTTGGCTTCACGGAAGATTCCATACGGGTGGAGGGCGAGATTACCCTACCTGCTACGGTAGAGTCGCTGTCGCGCCAGAGCACGGTGATGTTGGACTTCTTAGTGGCCCGGGTACCCCTGACATACAATGCCATTCTTGGCCATCCTGGATTGAATATGCTAGATGCTGTTATATCCACTAAGCGTCTGCTGGTGCAATTCCCTACTAACCGAGGAATTGGCGAAATGCATGGGGAGGTGGACTCAGTCAGACCTTGTTATCATCGAGCTCCCAGTCCTCATGCAGTTGCGATTCCCCCAGCCGCCGAATCATTCGATCCCAGGGAGACCGAGCGAAGGAGGGAACCGGCAGAACGTTTGGTATCTTGCCCCCTAGAGGACGACCCAGGCAAGATCATGCAAATCGGCGAACTTCTCTCCCCTGAAGCCCGGAGTCAGCTCCTAGCCTTCTTGAGAGTGAATGCCGATATCTTTGCTTGAAATGTGACAGATATGGTTGGGATCCCCCCAGAGGTGATCACTCACCAGCTTAATATCAACCTAGAATGCCGACCGATCTGCCAGAAAAAAAGGAGTTTCGCTCCCGAGCGGTAGAGAACTATAGATGAAGAAGTGGATAAATTGCTTATGGCCGGCCATATTCGAGAGGTGCAATATCCTGACTGGCTAGCCAATGTGGTCATGGTCCGGAAAACTAGTGGGGGATGGAGAATCTGCATTGACTACATTGATCTTAACAAAGCCTGTCCTAAGGACAGTTTTTTGTTGCCACGGATCGACCAGTTAATGGATTCTACTTCCGGCTACGAACTTCTTAGTTTTATGGACGCCTTCTCGGGGTATAATCAAATAAAAATGAACCCCTCAGATGAAGAACATACCTCTTTTGTTACTAAGAAGGGCATTTATTGTTACAAAGTAATGCCCTTTGGGTTAAAGAACGCAGGAGCCACCTATCAAAGGCTGATGAAAAAAGTTTTCAAAGATCAGCTCGGCCGCAATATGGAAGTGTATGTAGACGATATGCTAACGAAGAGCACTTGTGCTGCCAACTATATCGCTGATCTGGAGGGGACTTTCCATAACCTCTGACTTCATAGAATCAAGCTTAACCCGCGCAAATGTGCATTTGGAGTTACTGCAGGGAAATTCTTGGGTTTTTGGTAACCCGGCAGGGAATTGAGGCAAACCCAGAGAAGATTCAGGCCATCCTTGATATGAGGTGACCAGCCTGTAAGAGGGAGGTACAACAACATACCGGAAGGATAGCAGTGCGGAGCCGATTTTTGTCAAGATCAGCAGAAAGGTGTCTGCCTTTCTTCAAAGTCTTACGCAGAGCGGACGGTTTTGAATGGACGGAAGATTGTCAGCGGGCTTTTGAAGAGCTTAAGGAGTTCTTACCCACGCCACCCCTGTTATCTAAACCGAAGGAAGGAGAAAAGCTCTTCCTTTATCTTGCAACTTCCTCAGAAGCCGTCAGCTCCGTTTTGGTGCGTATTGATGACCATGCCATTCAGAAACCTATGTATTATACTAGCAAAGTACTTCATGGCGCGGAAGAAAGGTATTCCAAAACGGAAAAGGTTATTTTCGCCTTGGTTATCTCTGCCCGATGGCTTAGACCATATTTTCAGGCCCATCCTATAATTGTACTCACTGACCAGCCTCTCAGAACCATTTTGTCCCGTCCTGACACTTCCGGCCGATTGGCTAAGTGGGCCATCAAGCTAGGGGAGTTTGACTTATCCTTTCAGCCCCGAGCCGCTCTAAAATCCCAGGTCTTAGCCGACTTCCTGGTGGAGTGTACTTGGTATGAGAAGCATCAAGAAGATTCCCCTCAAGTTCCTTCAGATGCCGGCAAGGAGAACGATGAGGCGTGGATCCTCCACGTCGATGGGGCCTCTAACTCCTAGGGGAGCGGAGCCGGTCTTATTCTTGCCAGTCCGGAGGGCGTGGTGTTGGAGTATGATCTCCGCTTCCTCTTTGAAGCTACTAACAATCAAGCTGAATATGAAGCCTTGTTGGTCGGGATTAAATTGGCACATGGACTGGGGATCAAGCATCTCTGAGCTTTTACCGACTCGTAGCTTATTTCTGCCCAAGTGGCTGAAGAGTACGAGGCCCGAGATCCTATCATATCCCGGTACCTATGCAAGCGGATAGCACCATGGGCAAAACTTATATTGAGTACCTGGAGACACCTAGTATTGAAGCCATGGAAGAAGTTCTGCCAGTTACACAGGAAGAAACATGGATGAACGCCTATGTCCAATACTTGAAAGATGGCGTCCTCCCGGCCGACCATGGGGAAGCCAAGCTGCTTAAACGGAGAGCCTCTAAGTTCATATTGCTGGATGGCCAACTCTATAGGAAATCCTTTTCCCAGCCTTTTCTCAAATGCGTCAACCCAGCAGATGCGAATTACATTATTAGGGAAATTCATGAAGGTATATGCGGAAATCATTCGGGGGGCAGATCTCTGGCATGCAAAGCTCTCCGGCAAGGATATTATTGGCTAACCATGCAGGAAGATGCTACTGAACTAGTGAAGAGATGTGACCAATGTCAACAGTATGCTTGTATTCAGCAACAGCCGGCTTCCCTGTTGAGTCCTCTCTTCACCCCATGGCCCTTCACCCAGTGGGGCATAGACATCCTCGGCCCTTTCCCACCAGCGTCAGGACAGCGGAAATTCCTGCTTGTTGCTATTTATTATTTCACTAAGTGGGTCGAGGTCGAGGCGCTCGCCCGGATCACTGAAGCCAAAGTCAAGGCTTTTCTCTGGAAATCCATTGTCTGTTGATTCGGCATACCTCACACTCTTGTCACTGACAACAGCCGACAATTCGACAACGCTGCCTTTAGAACTTTCTGTGCCGATTTTGGTATCACTCATCGATTCGCCTCTATCGTCCATCTGCAGTCTAATGGAGAGGCCAATGTCACGAATCGTATGATATTACGAGGACTGAGAACCAGGCAGACGCATCTAAGGGAAGATGGGTGGAAGAACTCCCAAGCGTGCTCTGGGCATACCACACAACTCCCAGGATGCCAACAGGAGAGACGCCTTTCAACCTAGTTTTCGGCTCTGAGGCTATTATTCGGTCGAGATTGGCCTACCAAGTATTCGAGTGGAGTCGTATGACGAATCCAACAATCTCCCTAATTTAAGAGCCAGTCTCGACCTCATTGATGAAGTAAGGGACCGAGCTCAAGTTAAAATGGTGGCCTACCAACATCGGATAGCGAGATATTATAATACTCGCATCCTTCCGAAAAGCTTCCGCTAGGGAGACTTGGTCCTTAGAAGAGCCGAAATATCCAAACCAGCGGAAGGGGGCAAATTATCCCCGAATTGGGAAGGGCCCTACCGAGTCGTAGAAGTCCTTCATCGTGGAGCATACCGACTTGAAGATTTGAGTGGACAACCAATCCCTCGAACATGGAACGTAGACAATCTTCGGCAATACCATCAATAATGTAATGGATGTATTTACCCAAGAAGTCAATAAATGTACACATTCAAAGATTTCCTGTGAATAGTTCTTGAAAAAGAACTCGATGGCCCCATGGTCCTAAGGATACCCCCAGGTTGGTATCGCTTACCCCTGAGGAGGTTCAAGTCCAAGGCCTAGGCGGCCTCGAGTCGAACTCTCGGGCTGGTATCCGACAGCCCCCGAGATAGTTCTTGAAAAAGAACTCGACGGCCCCATGGTCCTAAGGATACCCCCGGGTTGGTATCGCTTACCCCTGAGGAGGTTCAAGTCCAAGGCCTAGGCGGCCTCGAGTCGAACTCTCGGGCTGGTATCCGACAGCCCCCGAGATAGTTCTTGAAAAAGAACTCGACGGCCCCATGGTCCTAAGGAGGTTCAAGTCCAAGGCCTAGGCGGCCTCGAGTCGAACTCACGGGCTGGTATCCGACTGCCCTCAAGATAGTTCTTGAAAAAGAACTCGACGGCCCCACGGTCCTAAGGACACCCTCGGGTTGGTATCGCTTACCCCTGAGGAGGTTCAAGTCCAAGGCCTAGGCGGCCTCGAGTCGAACTCTCAGGCTGGTATCCGACTGCCCTCGAGATAGTTCTTGAAAAAGAACTCAACGGCCCCACGGTCCTAAGGACACCCCCAGGTTGGTATTGCTTACCCCTGAGGAGGTTCAAGTCTAAGGCCTAGGCGGCCTCGAGTCGAACTCTCGGGCTGGTATTCGACTACCCCCGAGACAGTTCTTGAAAAAGAACTCGACGGCCCCACGGTCCTAAGGACACCCCCAGGTTGGTGTCGCTTACCCCTGAGGAGGTTCAAGTCCAAAGCCTAGGCGGCCTCGAGTCGAACTCTCGGGCTGGTATCCGACTGCCCCCGAGATAGTTCTTGAAAAAGAACTCGGCGGCCCCACGATCCTAAGGACAAACTTAACGTCGGTCTATGGTTTAAGCCTTGAAAGGTCGGAGGGAGAGATGAGTCCCTTTACTTCCTCTATATAATGGTTAAAAATCAGAGGCCGATCGATTGTAATAACGAACAAACAAAAATGAAGAACTGATACTCATTCATTTAAAAGTTGAGCTGCTATAAAACTCTATAGAGTGTCAGCTACAGGCTGACATTGGTCGGCTTACAAAAAGAGTCCGTTAGAGACAGGGTCAAAGACGAAAAAAAGAAGAAGAAGGGATCAAGTCCAATATAGCCGCGTTCCTTTTGGTTCCTGGGACGCCCACCCATTGTGGTCGGCTCGGTACTTGGCTCTTCAATTACGATCGCTTCGGTGGCGAGGTCTCCAGCTATCACCGCTTCGTCGGCGGTATCTTCAACCTTAGCATCAGAGGTTTCTTCGTCGTCTGCAGGTTGGAAATGTTCGAGGTCTTCTAGTTTGAAATGCTGAGACAATCTTCTTTTGCACCTCTCAAAACCTTGGATGAAGGCATCCATAACAGCCTCGCGAAACTCTCAGGCAAAGTCAGGGGAATTCTTATATTCTTTAATGACCTCCCGAGCCCGAGCTTCGGCCGCGGCTACCCTTTCTTGAACCTTTGTCTCCGTTATGGCCATCTTGTCCAGGGTTTCCTTTGTTTCCTTCTCGGCCAGGGCCAGCTTCTCTGCAGCATCGAGGGCTGCAGCCTCTTCATTGTCGGCCCGGTTCTCGGTGTACTCTAACTTTAGAATGGCCTCCTTCAATTTTTCCTCCGTCGGCAGCAGCTTTGCCCTGGTTTCAGACAGTTTCGCGTCCAGGGTTTGCAGCTCCCTCTCGGCCCTCTCCCGCCATGCACGGTTGTCTTCCCGAACGGCCTGAAGGTCAAGTGACGCTTTCGATTCCCGGGCCTTTACTTCCGACAGTTCTTTCTTTAGGCCCTCGTTATTAGACTTGGTGTTGACCAGATCCTCACGAAGCACGAAAAGGCCGTTGGACATCTATATTAAACAGTCGATGAATATAGGAATTCTGTAATTACAAAAAAAGGGGGGAAAGAGAAAAGGGAGGAAGATCATGATTCTACCTGGAGCGCAGCTGTAAACATCGTATCGAAGGACTCCTCCAGTGACAAGCCCCTCATCTTGGCTTGAAACCTAGGCAAGATCGAAAGTTTAAGAACCATTTCTGATAAACAGCTCTTGTACGTAGCGCCTTGGCTGGGCATCCCTGAGGATTGAGGCGGACCCTTCAAGATGTCTGGGGGAGCAGAGACATCTGCTCCTTTTGGTGACTGCAGGCCTGGCGGGCAGGTCTCGGCCAACCCTTTACTCCCGGATGGCCCCCCAGTGTCCCTGGCGGGGGAGGAGGCGGCCCCCGGTGGGCTCTCCTCAGGGAGACCCCCGATAGGTATCCCGGTGGGGGGGCTCTTCTCTCCCTCGTCCTCCTCTACTAATATCGCCTCGGGGAGGATTGCCGGAGGCTGGGTCGAGTGACCCGGCTCCCTTTGACAAGGCCTCTTAGGCTCGGCTCTTGTCGCGCCACGGGCGCTTTCTTTTCTCTTCCGGAGGCTCGATATTATCGCATCCTGGGAGAACTTCATTGCTGCAAAATTGAGAATCCAAGGTTAATTAAAAAGTACCATAGAAATGCCAAATGTAAGTGGAATATATGCACTAAAGTGTGTTCTCATACATGTATTCAAATACCAAATACCCAAAAAAAGGGGAGAAGAAAGAAAGAAGAGAAGAGAAAATGGTAATAACAATAATGAAACTCTTTGAAGCTCACCGGGCGCTGTGGGCAGCAACACCGGCATGGATGCGATCCCCCGAAGGTTATCCTCCGATAACAGTTCCTTACTAGGGGGCACGACGGTAGACACTAGAATGTTAAATAGTTCCTGATCTCTCTCTTTAATGATTGAGTTCTGATTAGAACTAGTATCAAGAACACCCCAGTTCACGTCCACCCCCTCTAGATGTGCATAAAAAAACCGTGACTTCCACCCTTTGATTTTGGAAGGGAGATTAAGCCCGAGGACTCTCCTGGGCCTAGACGCAAAACTCCACCACCCATCCCTTATGGGATTTCGAATCCTATACAAAGCCCTAAATAGGGAAAGCCGGGCGGAAGCCCCATGGAAATGACAAAGCACCAAAAATGAAAAGATGATGCTGATGGAGTTAGGGGTAAGTTGCGCAGGAATAAGATGGTATCTATTCAACAAATTTACAAAAAAAAGGATGCAGAGGCAGTCGTAGGCCACACTTAAAAAATTCTTCGTACAGCGCAACCTTCCCCGGTTGCATAAGAGTAACCCTATCTTCGAGGAGGGGAACGGAAAGTCGAATGTTATTTGGGATCCCCAGGCCCTAAGATTCCTAAGATCTTGAGAGGACGTGATTGAGGCAATCTCCATCGGACCGACCGATTTAGGGGTAGCTACCGAAAATCCTACCTCATGACTAGTGAATGAAGAAGAAACCCTAGGGGATTGGGATAGTACCCTAGACACTGGTCGTGGAGCTGGTTGATCCCCGCAAATGGTCACGCCTCCGAGAGTTTGGCAACGCGCCTGGATAATCTCCTCATGAGAGAGCTCGATCAGTAGGCTTTTGCCTTTCCCATCTTGACGGGGATCCATAAAGAAGAAAAAGGAGAGAGAAAAGTCGACTAACCTGAACTTGAAAGAGTGAAGACATAGAAGAGGCAACAATAATAAAAGGTAAAGAGGTAGAGAGGATGAGCCCTTTTTAATATATTTTAAATATAACACCTCGAGCGCCACAAAACCACGCGGTGATCCCTGAGTGGGACCGGGCAGATGAAAAGGTGTTATCCCCTTAGGGATATGCGCCCTCCTTTTCTCTTTTTTGAAATGTCATCTATCGTATATACAAATTTAAATTTAATTTTCCGCCCCTCCCCCTTTTGCACGTGCGGCGCGCCTGAGCACAAGGGACAGGGGCGAGGGGCATATGATGTGGTCGATAAATGAAGGGTAAGTCGTGATATGATCGGTCAGCGGAGAATAGGTTGGAATCCTCAGCATAGGACCCCCAAGCTCTGGGCGGCCCCCTGGTCCTGGACGGCTCCCAAGTCCTGGGCGGCCTCCCGGTCCTAGGCGGCCCCCAAGCTCTGGGCGGCCCCCTGGTCCTGGACGGCCCCTAAGTCCTGGGCGGCCTCCCGGTCCTGGGTGGCCCCCAAGTCCTGGGCGGCCTCCTGATCTTGGGCGGCCCCCAAGTCCTGGGCGGCCTCCTGGCTCCGCCCGGTCCTGGGCGGCCTCCCAGTCCTGGGCGACCCCAGGTCCTAGGCGGCCTCCCGGTCCTGGGCGGTCCCCAAGCTCTGGGCGGCCTCCCGATCCTGGGCGGCCCCCAGGCTCTGGGTGGCCTCCCGGTCCTGGGCGGCCCTCAGGTTCTGGGCATCCTCCTAGTCCAGGGTGGCCCTCAGGCTCTGGGTGGCCCCCAGGTTCTGGGCGGCCTCCCGGTCCTGGGCGGCCCCCAGGTTCTGGGCGGCCCCCATGTCCCGAGCGGCCTCCAAGTCCTAGGCAGCCCCCGAGTCCCGGGCGGCCTTCTGCTTTGGGCTATACACCCCGAGCTCTCAAAGCTATTTTCATATCAGAAGCACTTAACGCTACAAACTGTCGTGTCCGGAACAAAGCTCAAGAATTATCAAACATCATGGCGCTTTAAATGACTTGGATAAGACAAATGCCAGAACATCACCATTCATCGAAAAGCTCAAATAAAGAGGTACTGACCACCTGTTTTAGAGCCAGATAACTTTCCACTAACTCTGACATTCCCTTGGAAAAACCGAAACCCATCATGACGTTTCTTAGCTTCCAAAGCAAGTTCCTTAATGCCTCTGGTGTTAATTAATAGTAAACGATCATGTGGCATGCTCTCGCAGTGGCTGATCATTAATCTTGTACACTAATCTTATACATTAGTCTTATACATTAATCTTATTCGGAAAAGAAGGAAATATGACTCGACGCTGATGGTATGATGACAAAGGCAAGAGAGTGATATTTTTTTTCGAAAATTCAAGGAGTATAAAAGAGGGGGGATCTAGGGAGAAAGGGAGATTTTTTCCTTCCTTCGACCAGAGATCCTTAACAAATAAACTTTTTCTATCTTTTTTCTTAACAAATAAACTTTTTCTATCTTTATGGTGATCCAGCATCAACAGAAAGTATGAATAACCATGTGATCCTATCTAATTTACACTTTTTATTATTAATATAGTTTGATAAATATGTTTCTATTATTCAGGGCAAGAGAGAGAAATAAAGTATGCTTTGTTATTTTAAAAGAAATATGGAAGATGAGACATCCATAATTCATTCATACCTTCGTTGAATCATGAAATTCGTGTTATAATATCGAAAGACAATAATAGAGACCACACGTTAAAGTCACATGGATGATTGGTGTCCTTCCTCTTGATCAAGATGCCTCCTTCTTAAGGCATCCTACTCCTTTCTAGACCACTTATGTAAGCATCTTTTCTGTGCAATATAGTCATAGCAAATTTTACAATTTAAAGATATTATTTATTATGGAATATGGGTGAAATATTCTTCATGGTGGAGAGGTTATTTTGACTCTGAGATTCTTTGAAACCCTGTTAGAGAGGGTTTGAAGATTAAAATATAGATATATAAAGGCAAAAGTTTGATGCTCAACTTGATGCTTAAATAAACGAAAGTGTGAATAAATTTTTAAGTCATTAATCATGCAATTTTATAAGTACATTCTTATTCTGATTGATACGAATAGGCATTAGCAGAGCTAACCTCCTAATGGTGAGATGCCTTAAGATTAAAAGATGGAATGATATGATCGATTAAATAATTATTATATGTGTCCACTTAAAAATGAATGTTTTCATTAGGAAAAGCTTTCATATCAAAGTTTCAATCAATAAAAGGTAATTTTTTTCAAAAATACTAATTAATTTGTGTAAAAGTTTACTGTTCTATTTGGAAGGTTTTTTTTTTTTTTTTTTTTGATTACAAACGGACGATCATATAAATCTAGAATGAATCAGTCTAGATACATCAGAAATTAAGATCTGCTGTAGAATAATAGGACATGGGTCGTCTGGCTTCCAATTCCATGGATCCGCATGTTGAGCAGCAAAGGACGCCACCCAGTCCGCCGTTTTGCAGCTTTATTTGAAAAGAACTTCACCAAAAGTACCAATCTATCTAAAAATTCAATTTATTTAAATCATTCACTAATAAATGAATCAAAAAAAAAAAAACTCTTTCGAAACATCAATAAAGTAGCTTCAAACCTTTCACATTAATCAAATTCAAGCCTAAGCTTTTAAGTTCTAAAAAGTCAAAAAAAAAAATTCTAGATCCTTTTTTTTTTTTTACTTCTTAGACTAATTTGAACATTAAAGAACCCTCTACAAAAAAATTTCTATATCTCTTTTCACCTTTTTTTTTTTAAGTTGATACATATAAATTAGCTAGAGAATGCTCTCTCTCTCTCTCTCTCTCTCTCTCTCTCTCTTTTTTTTTTTTTGTACAGACGAATTTTCTATATCTCTTTTTACTTTTTTTTTTTTTTTTTTGTAAGTTAATACATATAAATTAGCTAGAGAATGCTCTAATTTTTTTTTTTCTTTTTTTTACAAACGGATCATCACACAACTCTGATGCAAGAACAGTCCAAAAGATAAAAAAAAAGATACATTAGAAGAAAAGATGGAATCCTATCTCCCTGAGACCAACTCCAATTAGTGGAGTGATGAGCTACAAAGAGGCAACCCAATCAGTCATACAATTTGCCTTCCGATATACATGACGGACTACGGTAATCGTCGAGTTATGTAAGAGCTACCAAATATCATGAAGAAGCAGGTGTACATCATCATGATCCATCATATCCTGAATCCATTCAATTACAGTGAAAGAATCCCCTTCAATGAGGAGCCGATGGATCCGCAATTATTGGGTCGCTCTGCTGATGCCAGTCCAAGCTGCTCTGAGCTTAGCTTTCGGGATAGAAGAGGCCTGAAAGAATGTCCCACCGACCGCCACGAGTCTTCCATCATCAGACCAAATAATATATCATGCACTATTATCGGTACCATAAATGTTGCCATCAAAATTTATCTTAACAAATTTCAGGGACAAAGGAATGCTCTAGTATTTGAGTTGCGGCATTTCTTATCATAGATGCCATTTCGAATATCAACGAGCATTGTGTATGATAGAAAAAAGAAAAAAAGAATGATAAGGAACCCAAACGTGGAGACAAACATGCACTCATTTAATGTGAGCATGGCTCCATCGCATGGGCAAGCGGAGAGATGCTAACTTCGTCCGTCAGCTTTGGACATGGACCAATCCTAAGATCAAGCACAATAATTATCTCCCTTACAGTGCCAATCTCAAGCAACAATCAAGTAAATCAATTATTGTCATGATAGAAACGGCCGTTGCAATTAATGCAAATTCTTCTAAAGGTGCTTGTCAAATATAAAAAAGATAAGAATTCACAATGCTTAGTTTCCAAGCAATGCTTCCTGTTTTTGGAGCTCCAATGTTCTCCTCACTAAATGTGTGCCTGCTGCAAAGTTTTACTTTTCTTTGGAGATCAATGTAGCATCACATCTCTTTTATTTGTAACTTTACCTACAAGATAGTATTTGATTTATGCTAATATAATATCATCAAGTATCTTATATTCTCTATAATTTTATACTTAATGTTATATTATTAAAAATAAAAATTATCATTTTTTATTTGACCTCATAATGTTAACTTAAATTTTCAAAAAGTACAAGATTTAATATATATATATATATATATATATATATATGTTATATTAAATTCTATTTCATATTTTATTGTAAATCTTTTTATCTTTTAGGCGCTATCTTTTCTTTTAGCTTGGATACGAAATATTCTATAAAAAAAAAGCAAGAATTTTTTGTAAAGTTATTTTAAAAATATATATATAAAAAGTATTATAATTATTTAATATATATTCTATTCTTTAAGTATTAAGTAATATTTAAAATATAAATCATATTAACTATACATTATAAATTATTTAAATATAATAACTTAATATGCAAGATGGTTATAAATACTAATAATTGTATATTTTATATTTATATATTATTATATAAATATATAGTAGTGTTCAAAATAATAAATGATATATTAATATTAAATTTGAGATATAATATAATGCAATATATTAAATATTAAATATAATACTAATATCTATTGAATATATAATTTGATTAAACATTATTAAATATTTATATGAATGTCAAGGTTGCAAGTTTTTGGTAATCTCAATTTTCTATCTTTCAAATAGGAATTAAGTTATAATAATTTGTGGCAATCTTAGATTACCAAGATTCTAAATTACTAAGATGGATTACCACTAATTAAATGCCTTCTAAATATATGAATAAAACTAAGCTACAGGCTATCAAATTTTCTCTCTATTCCTCTTACTCATCATTACGTGATGCTTAGGTAGAGACTTGGATACCTATAAAAAAAATTGAGAAAGAGATGCAGAGAATCAAATTGGGAGAGACTAAGGATTTTTCTTTTTTTTTTTCTTTATTTTTTTATAATAAACAGGGGAGTCTATCTAGCTCCTTATTTTATTAACCAGAAGATTAATTACAAAGCCCAATCACTTCTCACTGGACTTGGGCATGAAGGAAATTGGGAAAGTATTGGTGCCCAAACCATTGACTTCAACGATGACAGGAGCATTATTTGGTCGGCGAAGATGGATCTGGCACGCCATTCTTCTGTAATATATGGCGTGGTCTGATAAGGCCTCAGGGAAATAATATTAGAAGGGAAAGTGATTACGACAGCGAAACTGATTTAGATTAAAAAAACTTAATCAAGTGTTTAAACTCATATTTAATCAAGGGTGCAACTTGGGCCGGGTTCAACCCGAACCCGGCTCGCCGAATCCGATTTAATAATGTTTAAACTCATGTTTATTCAACTCAAATCCAAAAGACTCGAATTTAATCCGATCCGATTTGTAATTGACCTAGGTTATGGTTTACCGCAATCCGAACCCGAGGGTTATCTGAATGGTGGTAGCTTATCGGCACCAGATTTTTGGAGGCATTGAAGACGTCAATTGGATCGGACGAGATGGCCAACTTGAGGGCAAGGAGGGCAAGGCCGTCGGTCGCAGATGAGGAAAAAGGACAAACATAAAGACGGACCATCCGCATTTCACTTCCCGCCTTCTCCTCTTCTTTGTTTATAGCACATCCTCCTCTTCTTCTTTGTTTTAGATAAGACTTTTTTTTTTAATACAATGTTAAAGCCCCGAGTTCAGCTTTTGCGTTCGGCAAAGAATTTTATTTTTTCATCTTTGGAATACATAATTTGATATTTATTTACTTTGGGAAAAGTATTTTATTTTATTTTATTTTTCCATCAACCCGAATTCCAATATGAAACTCAATCCGAACCCAATTTTTAAAAATAAAGTTAAGGTTAAGATTTTATAAATAAAATTAGGGTTAGATTAGAATTGATATTTTACAAATAAAATTAGAATTAGGGTTGAAAAAAATCTAAGTTTCATGAGCCCAAATTGTACCCTTACATGTATGAAAGCACAAACGAGTCCTCTGCCTCCTTGCCAAAGTATTATTTCTTTTGATCAATTGGATATATATTATATTGTTTTAAAGTAGATACATCCGCCAGAGTCTCAGAGATGAAACATCCAATAACATCAGAACTAGTATTATTCTAAATATTTTGACTTGAGTGATGATCCACTTAGGAGGCCACCTAGTTTTCCGCACTATTTAATTCTCTAAGAACATGAATCACCTCATTCAAAGAATGTCAAAGAACAACTGAAATAAAAATCTGCGCACTGTGGGGGTGAAGCCACCGCCTTCATGATCTACTTAATTAATCAGAGTCTTAAAATCATCCTTTAATACAATTTGTAAACGGTAATCAAGAGATCGTTTTATGTTATTATAATTTTTAATGCATTCATATAAAATAAATATAAAGATCCAAAGCCTTTATATTTTTAAGAAAAAAAAAAATCATGCAATTCCACCATTAGAACAATATATAGAATCATAGAGATGAGAACTATTTGCTACTATAAAACGCTAGATGGTGATTGTAAGTAACCAATCTAGCTCCCTTACTAGAAAACCATGAGATCAGAGCTTCCAAGTAATAAAAGATCACATGATTAGTTAAAGCATCAAAGTCACGCTAATTTTTTGGATCTAGCTAGAGTACTCAACTTTAATACCATCTCCTTCTTCTTCTTCTTTTTTATATTAAAAATAAACGGATAGTCATACAACTCTGACACGAGAACGGTCCAAAAAGTTTAAACAAAGATACATATAAAGAGATGATGAAATTCTCTCTCTGAGACCAAGTCCAATCAATGAAGTGCTGAGCAGCATAGGAGGCAACACAATCCGTCGCATAGTTTACCTCCCGATATATATGGAGGGCTATAGTAACCATTACATCCTGTAAAAGTTGCCAAATATCATAAAGAAGAGGATGAGCATCATCGTGGTCCGCTTCACCTTGAATCTATTCAATCATGGTAGCAAAGTCTTCCTCAATAAGGATTCTCTGAGCTCGAAGCTACCGAATCACAATACCCATCCATGGAGCTCTGAGCTCAGCTTTCGGGACAGAACAATCTTGAAAGAAGGTCCCGCCACAAGCCTTCTATCATCAGAACGAATAACATTTTTTGCTCCATCAATAGTACCATGAATGCTGCCATCAAAATTTACCTTAACAAATCATCAGAGGCTCTTAGAAAATAAAAATCTTCGGTAGTGATCGTTGTTAAAGCAGCATGAAAGGCCCAGAAATCTGGGGTGGACTTGAATACCATCCTTTCAACACTTTCACTTATTTTCAGCTCTTTATATTTTTCTTTTACTCTTAAACTTTATATATATATATATATATATATATATATATATATATATATATCTCAATATAAAAGCAAAATGAAAAAAAAAAAATAAAGAAAAAGAAAAAGGTCGCGAAAAGCCAGCGGCTTTTTCCCGAACCTGTACGCAAGAAAAAGCGAGGCCGAGGGAGGCACCGTTCCATCGTACCTCCAAAAGTCCCCACCCCAACCAACTGCCAAGAAGACAAAGCGACAGACCATTCGACACGAATAAAACTTTGTATTTTTCTGGGAACAAATCTCGGCCTATAACATCCAACAGGAACATCTTAAACCGGACCTCCCTTTAAGAACAAACCACGCTCGGAAGCTTCGAGGCAACGCGGAAGCAAACGGAGCCGTTAATAAAAAAGCCGCCGTTAGTCCAGCAACTCCCGTATATAACGGAACGGAAGGTCAACTCCCCGTTGGACGGAACGCGATGAAAATTTAAGAGCGGCCCCGCTTTCCACTCCTCACTTCGCCTACCTTTTTCCTTTCTTCCGCTCCCCCTCCTTCTCCCACCCTTGAGCTGGATTTGACGAGCTTTGAGATCCGTCTGGGGAGAGAGAGAGAGAGAGAGAGAGAGCGAGCCGGCGAGAAGGAAGGGATCGAGTGGGACTGGGAAAGACGATACCTTTCGTGCGATCGGAGCGGAGGTTGGGGTATAAAGATTCGATTTTTGAGGATTTCTCGGGGGCTTGCCACTCGATTCGGGAGCCTTGAGGTAGATTTTTGATTTCGCTGTTTTTCTGATGAGTACCATGGCTTTGAGTTGTCTGTTCGTGTGCTTTTTTGGGTAAGTTTGTGAATTTGGTGAAGAGAATGGTTGTAGATCTTCTTTATTGTGAAAAGAATGCTTTTTTTAATCTTTGAAGTGTGCAAGGTTTGATCTTGGAGCTATTTTCGGTTGTTTTTTCGAACACATACTCATGTTTGCTTGCAGATATCTTACTTAGTGCGTATTTTGAGGGTTACCATTATTTTTCTTCCAAATTTTGAGATAATTACTTTCGCGCGAAAGATTGGAACTTGTCCGAATAAATGGCTTGAAAGTGAAATTTCTGCTTTTTGTCAGAATAAATAGGGGAAGCTTTTATGGAGAAACATGTCTAATTTCACTGCTATTTCCATTTTCTTCACTTCTGCTGGTTCTCTGAGTGGGAAGATTAAAAAAAAAAGTGGACTTCATTAATTCGATTTTCCATGATTCTCTTGATCCAAGGCGAGTTTAGGCATCTTTTGCCTTCCAATTTAACTTTATCTTGAAAATGCTCTGGTAGTTATGATATTCTGTAGAGTGCTGAGATTTTGTTCCTTGTTTCCTGCCTCTTGATTACCATAATATCCAGGGGTGTTTTCAGTCATTTTCTCCAATTTTCAATCGTCTCCTCCCCCCCCCCCCCCCCCCCCCCAAAAAAAAAACAAAAAGAAAAAAATTTCTTGGCCCAGATTGGTTCTTTAGCAGGGAGAACTAAGCTTGATGCAACTCTCTCTTATCCGATTTTAATTTATTGGTATGGTTTGATAATGCCTTTGACGTTAAATAAGTGTTGTACAGATCAGCAATTTTAGTTTCAATGATTTCTTTCTTGGTGTCCGATTTGGTAATTATGTAGTCATATGCATCAAGGAAAATAATGGAGGACTAATTAATTGAATGAAGCCATGCTATAGCCAATTCCTTCGATAAGCTCTGGGTTGTCTTTGTTTGTTGTATCCAAGCTGTTGCTTTTTTATTAAATTGTGAATAATCTTATATTACCAGTTATGACCATATCATCTATTTTAACCAGGATTTTGTACTCTTTGCTTTGTCTACTGTTAACTGTGATCGGGCCATGATCAACAATTTTTTCCTCTAAAGCTGGCTACTAATTTTGGCTGATGCCTATTTGTATATAAGATTGAGAGCTGCTGGTAGCTTGCACCGTTTAATTATATAATTTACTACTAGTTCTTTCTCTCTTTTTTTTCATTTTTTTTTTTTTTTCATTTTGCAGCCATCTTTATCTGGTGTACTTCTGATTTTAAGGTTTTCCAGTTAAAACAGAACACTAAAATTTGAAGCAAGGTACGGAGTTGTCATCTAGTTCTCTTATTAGAGTTGATTTTTGTTTCCTTGTTGAAGAATCTGAGAATGTTTCTACCTCATGTGTAGTTTGACATGCTTATAATACTAAAAATGTTTTTTGTGCTTGCTTGCTACTCTGATATGAGTGAAGCTGTTCCTTGTATGCATATTGGCAGGCTTCAGTGATCCTGGCTTGTTTGATTTGTGGCTTCAGTTTGCCTAGATGTCGTTCCGCAGTATAATTCGTGATGTAAGAGATAGTTTTGGGAGTTTGTCAAGACGTAGTTTTGAGGTGAGGCTTTCAGGCTTTTCAGGTCATCAGAGAGGAAAATCTCAAAGTTCTGTGCATGAACTGCTAGACCAGCCTCCGGTGATCCAGCAAAGCCGCTGGGCTAGCCTTCCTCCTGAGCTACTTCGTGATGTGATTAAAAGGTTGGAAGCCAGTGAAAGTACCTGGCCATCGCGCAAACATGTTGTTGCCTGTGCAGCTGTTTGTCGATCATGGAGGGAGATGTGTAAAGAGATAGTCAGAAGCCCAGAGTTGAGTGGAAAGCTCACTTTCCCAGTATCCCTGAAACAGGTAATGTTTCATTTTCTATTGCCATGTGATTCTAATAATCTGGTAGCCATATATTTTGTGAGGCTGCATTGAAATTATAGGACTACACTAACAGGAGAATTGGGAGAATTGGTTGAGTGATATTTGTTATATGCAGCTATATTAAGCTATCACTTCTGTTATATTTGTACAGCCTGGACCTCGAGATGGAACCATTCAATGCTTCATTAAGAGGGATAAATCAAAATTAACTTATCATCTCTACCTGTGCCTTGGGAATGGTAAGTGTGCTTCCTGTTAATTGCTTTTGTGCACCCTATAATGTTTCAATAAATTTCTCAACTCAACTCATCTAAGCCTTTTTCCAACTACATGGGGTCGGCTACATAAATCTGCTTCCGTCACTCTGTTCTATTTAGGACTACGTTGACATTCAAATTACAAATAGTTATATCTTTTTAATTATTTATATTCATATTAGTTTAGGTCTACTTCTACCTTTATCCTTACCATGGATTGTTAAAAGATCACTCTTTCTAACTGGAGCATCTAAAGGTCTTCGTTGTATATGTCCAAACCACCATAATCGATTTTTTCTTATTTTATCTTCAATTAGGGCTACTCCTATCATTTCTTTAATATGTTTATTTCTAATTTTATCTTTTAATATTTTACCACATATCCATCTTAACGTACACATTTCTTTTACATTAATTTATTCACATGTTGTTTCAGTATTACCCAACACTCTATTCCATATAGCATAGCTGATCTAATAGCGATTTTATAAAAAAAATTTTTTCAATTTTAATAGGATGCGTGGATTATACAATACTTCCGAAGCGCTCATGCACTTAATTCATCATGCTTTTAACTCTATGATTCACATCTTTACTTATTTTACCTTCTTGCTAGATAATTGATCCCAAATACCTAAATTTTTCACTTGGTATCTTTTGGCTTGCAATTTTCACTATTTCTTCATTTATAATTCTACTCCCACTAAAATTACATTTCATGTATTCAGTTTTAGTTCTACTAATCTTAAAATCTTTAGATTCTAAAGTCTCTCTCTAAATCTTTAGCTTAGCATTTACTTCAAATTTCAATAAATTTTTTGATTTCTTTTAATGTTGATCTAATCTCAGCAATCTTTCATTGGTTCCTTGTGTTGGAAATTTTGTCAAATCCTTGTCAATGTCACAAACTTGTTCAATTTGTAACCAAGTAAATGGGGAATTGTCGTCCTTATTCGGTGATGTTCATGCATTATAATGTCAATCTTTGATATAAGAAGTTCATGTAACACAAAGTTTATTGAGGAAAAATAGATATTCTCCTTTAGTGCAAATCTAAAAAGATATTCCCATGTTCCTTTTCCATGAGTTGTCTCAAATGTTGGACAATATTAATAAAAACCTGTTATTTTAACCAAATATTCTGGGCATAAAATAGCTTGATTCTTATAAGGAAAGTATATCTCAGGTCCTGCTTAGCAACCACTGGTGCCATAATTCTTTTCCTTTTTTCATTAGAGGTATGCTATGTTCATCAATTTTTTCTGTTCATCTTTCCTGCTTCTGGTGGTTCCTCCCAAGATATAGCCAGCCATCTTTAGTCGCATCATCAATTCCCTTCCATCTATAGAGCTTCTTTACCTGGATAACTTTTGATGATAATCTTCAGAAGCATGTATTCTGTCACTTGTTCATGCATTTAAGCTTTCATGATTCTTTTCTTGAAGGTTTAATATTGTTTGTTGGCACCAGCAATTTATGTCTATTATAAAGATTAAATGTCTTTGTGATTTTATTTTACCATGAAGCTGTGCTTGTTGAGAATGGAAAGTTCCTCTTATCGGCAAAAAGGAACCGCCGGACAACCTGCACAGAGTACGTTTTATCTATGAATGCTGACAACATATCTAGATCAAGCAACACTTATATTGGAAAGTTGAGGTAATAGAACTTAGTTGCCTCAAAAACCTGTCTACATTCTTATCTTTTTAGTCACAAGTCACAAACCTTAGTTTAAATCCTTCCATTTTACATTACAGGTCAAATTTCCTTGGCACAAAGTTCATAATCAATGACACCCAACCACCATACAATGGAGCAGCCCTCTGCCCACCAGGGCGAACAAGCCGCAGATTCTACTCCAAGAAAGTCTCTCCGAAGGTCCCATCTGGCAGTTACAACATAGCTCAGGTGACATATGAGCTGAATGTTCTTGGCACCAGAGGCCCGCGGCGGATGCACTGCATCATGCACTCCATTCCTGCTTCTTCCCTTGAGCCTGGTGGCACAGTCCCTGGCCAACCTGATCACCTTCTTACTCGATCCCTAGAGGATTCATTCCGCAGCATCTCCTTCTCTAAGTCCTCCATCATCGACCGGTCCATGGATTTCAGCAGCTCTCGTTTCTCTGACATCACGGGAGGGATCCGGGAGGGAGATGAGGAGGAGACCAAGGAGAGGCCTCTGGTGCTCCGCAACAAGGCCCCTAGATGGCATGAACAGCTGCAGTGCTGGTGCCTCAATTTCCGGGGCCGGGTTACCGTCGCCTCTGTCAAGAACTTCCAGCTTATCGCTGCAGCACAGCCTGCTGCAGGAGCTCCCACGCCATCCCAACCGGCGCCTCCTGATCATGACAAGATCATCCTGCAGTTTGGCAAGGTGGCAAAGGATATGTTCACCATGGACTACCGCTATCCGCTCTCAGCCTTCCAGGCATTTGCCATCTGCTTGAGTAGCTTCGACACCAAGCTAGCTTGTGAATAGAACAGTGAAAGCAGTAGAGCAAAAGGAAGTCCCCCGGTCCCCCCAACCCCCAACCAAAAAAGAAAAAGAAAAAGGAATAGTTTATAAAGTGGGCATCCACGATATGTTTGCTGTTGTTGATTTTTCTTGGTTGTTAGTGGACTAGTAGGCAGTAGACTGCAACTGTGTCTCGAAGCATTTATCTTCCATCTGCTCATTTAAGTCCTCGGTTATTGTCACAGCCTCTGGATAAAGTGGTCAGTGGTAGTTTCATATGTTGCAGTGATGGCTTTGTGTGTATCTTATTTATGTTATCCTTCAGCACTGTTTATGTGAAGGTTTTATCTAGTAGCCGAAGTTTTTTTTTTTGAAAAAAAAAAATCTTCTCCTTAGATTTTTATGTGCAGATGAATATCCTGAGAAATTTTAAATCATTTAGATTTTTAATCAAAGCTTTATATGGGAAAATATTCAATTATAATCACATAGAATTTGTACTTCAACTTTATATGAGGTGAAGAAAATTGATTAATGTCAGAAATTATGAAACATGTGATGATGTGTTAATAACAATTTGCTTTTATTACAGTGTCATTTATGATAAGACCTGTTAAATAGCTGGGATTCATCCTCTTTCGGAAGCTGAAAAAAAAATTTGAGAAAACCAAAATGGAGAGATTTGTTAGTGGCAACAGGAGGCCAGATACTGGCATGGATGGCACCAAAGCTTTACTTTTCATCTGCCAAGGTAGATGGAGCCATAAAATTTGGCCTGGAGCTCTAATTTGATTGAGATTATTCTTGAGAAAGTGCTGTTCTGGCAGACCACGCTGGCGGCATGAATGATTGATGCTTTTATATAGCTTGGAATCATCCAGGCTAAGTGCAAGGGAGGACAGACTATTGTTTAATGGATTCTCTCAGTGGGAGAAGGCGAGAGAATTTAAAAAGACAGCTGGGAGAATAAAGCAAAAGGGAAACCGAGGGTCCTGCAATCAGAAAGGGGACAAAAGTTTTCCTTAACAGCTGGTATGCGCATGAGCTTGGGGACACACAGTATATGCCCGACTGGCTGGACAGGGATGGTTCTGGGGACCACTGGAGGAAAGGGAGAGGTTCTTATTTCTGAAAATATAATTTGAAATATATCAAATGTTGGCTTTTGATATTTAAAATGATAGTTTGATGCCTTTTTTGTGAACTTTTTGATGAATAAATGTAAGGTTGTAGTATTTCATGGGGGGAAAAAAATGTGGAGGGGTATTGTAGATTTGGAACATGCAATGCAAGTAATATTTTCATACCTTGGATGTTAAAAATATTAACTTAGTTACTTGAATCTCATCTTCCATCTTAGCTGAGATGAGCTGAAATCATGGTTCTTTTTTGTCTTTTTCTGGTTTTTTTTTTTTGGGTATGTTAGAGGACGAAATTCTCTTCAAGGAAATTGAGTCCTGGATTGTGGAGCTGAGATTTTGTTAATTAGAGATCGAAACAAGAATCGTTAACCATTTTGAATCAAATTCTGGCCTATTGACTTTGACTAGAGGAGCAAGGCTCCCATGACCCAAACAGGCTAGGCTCGAGCTGTATTTCAAACATGTGGGTCGAATTAGGTTTAAAAATGAGGCCCAATTAAAATTTTGAGTCATGTTGTTTTTTTTAATTATTTTATCAATTTATTAAATGAAAACTTATTTAAACTATCTTAGCAACTAAATTTCTTCTCAATTTTTTTACTTTTATATATATATATATATATATATATATAATATTCTGATGATTTTTATTCATTGTTTTTAAGTATATTAATAAATATTTTAAAAATATGATTTATAAATTATGGTTACTCATTTATTTTGATGGAATTAACTCCGTCAAGACCGGTCCCAAGCCTGGAATAAAGGAGGAGGACTGTGTTAGGTGGCTGACAGTCAGCGTAAAACTCCGTTAGATCCTTAAAACATAAATCTACTAAATAGAGTAGAGTGGAGGAAGTAGATTCATGTAGCCGACTCCATGCAGTTGAGAAAAGGCTTAGATGAGTTGAGTTGAGTTGTGTATTTACTTTGATGGAATTAAATGTTTTGAATAAAAATTTAAATTTAAGTTGGCTTCCTTTAGTTTTATTTAAATTTTTAATAAATATAACTTAATTATTGATTTTAACTATAAAATAATAAGATATATTTTAATCTTATTTCAAACCCATATATTTTAGATTAGATTTTGGCCATACTAGGCCTCGAACCAACTCAAATCATCTGTTATAAACCCAATCCAATCTTACCCCAACAGTAAATAAATTGGATCTTCATCCAAAATCATAAGGAAAAGTCTTACTGCACCGTATGCGATGCAGTAGGAGCTGAATCACGCACCATATTGTCGCATAGCGCGTGCAAGCATACGTACGAAAGATTAAAAAAAAAAAACTCTGCCTTTAACATGTGCACATGCGCCAATCACCATGTGCGGTATGCTTGTTCTGTACTGCATGCGATGCAGGAAGACTTTTCAAATCATAATTTTAATATGAAATCCAATCCAATCTAGCCCAACCGGTTTGCACCCCATGGTTCATTTCCAGCATGGTTGTTCGTTGAAATATCTCAGATATTTCCATGGTGTGGGGAGCTAATGTTCTTCAAAAGTCTGGAATCAATGGTCCTGTCATGCCCAATGTCCCCATGGTTCAGTGGTTGTGCAATCACGTTCACTCGAAGTGGGGATGGTCATGAATAAAGTGAGACTCCTAGAAATTTTTGTTGCTCCAATGAGTTGAAGGCAACGTGGAGCTCTCTTTTTTGTGGTGGTGACAAGATTATTGTTGTTTGAAATTAAAAAGAAAAAGAGGGGTAATGATTGGTGATCCAACATCCGTCCAGTGGCAATCAAATAGCAGATCCATGAGGATGAAGTAACAAGAAGTAACTCTCCACATTGCTTGAATGAGTGATAGGTTTTTCCAAATTGATTCTCCACATTATTATTCAAGCTCATGAATTAAAAACTAATTTGTTAGCTGTCGTTACTAGCGGCAATACAACTAATAATTTTTGTTTTAGCTTGGGCATTCGCAGGAGTATCATTGAGGGGGACTCCATTATAGTTGTTCGTGTTATGGATGGAACTTAATTTCATCAAAAGGGAGTTTGAATTCAAATTTTAAATTCGATTTGGCCAACTAAGGAAGCTGATTTTGGAAAGGATTTGTTGTAACTTCCAAATCTGATCTTGGAAAGATTTGTTGGAGATTTTCAAGGCAGCAAATCAGTCCATGGTTGCCAAAAGTGTGAAGCCAGTTTTGGAAATCAGTCCATGGTTACCAAAAGTGTGGAGCCAGTTTTGGGATGGGATTAGATTGAAGGAGAGTCTTCGATCCTTTTGTGTGTCTTCTTCAACCGATGAAGTTGAGCGAAAAAAAAAGAAAGAATAGGAGGCTCTGTGAGGACATCCTCCATGTGCTGTAGATCTTGATTCAACTCTCTGAATCATAAGAGTTTCTGAGAGAGTGTGTTTTGAGGGCTTGTACCTGATTCAACTCTTAGTGAAGCCCTGTAGATCTTGTGCCACCGTGGACGTAGCCCAGTTTAGGTGAACCACGTAAAATCCTCGTCTCTCGCTATTTTCTTTTGGATTTTGGTTCCTATTATTATTTTGTGTTTTTTGATTTTATCGCAACTGCGTGCTTGGCCGTACTAATAGCGATCTTATTAGAGGAATATTTGTTGTATTCCCTATCAAATTGGTATCAGAGCTTGGTTTTCTTCATATTATTACGGTCAGACAAATCAACAAAGCGATGGCAGAAGATAAGATCAAAATCGAGAAATTCAATGGTCACAATTTCGGATGATGAGGATGCAAATTGAGGACTACCTATATCAGAAGGATCTTTACCTTCCATTAGAGGGAAAGAAGCCGGATTCAATGAGCGACTCAGATTGGATGATTCTGGATAGGAAAGCCCTGGCCACGATCAGATTATCGTTGACACCTCAAGTGGCGTATAATATTGCAAAGGAAAAGACCACCGTAGATATGATGACCACTTTAACAAAGCTGTATGAAAAATCTTCCACCTCAAACAAGATATTTCTCATGAAAAAGCTCTTCAATTTGAAGATGGCTGAGAATAGTTCATTGACAGAGCATCTAAACGAGTTCAACACGATGATTAATCAATTGGAGTCGGCCTCTATTATTTTTGATGATTCATTCAGGGCTCTTCTTTTCTTATGTTCCTTGCCAGAGAGTTGGGACAATCTTGTGATGACAGTCTGCAACTCGGTATCAGGTAACTTTACATTCAATGATGCAGTTAGTTGTATATTGAATGATGAGATGAGAAGAAAGGCTGTGGATGGGACTTCTACAAGTGCTGCACTTATGGTGGATACCAGAAGAAGATCACAGGAGAGGAAGAAGTCAGAGAAAGGCCGGTCCAAGAGCAGAGGAAAGTCCAAAGGGAGATTTCCCATAAAGTGTTGGAACTGCGAAAAGAAAGGTCACATGAGAAAGGATTGTTGGGGTAAGAAGAAGGAAAAAAGGTGCAGAGAGCAAGATAGAAGGTCAGGAAGCAAATGTTGTGAGTACTATTGAGCGTAATTTTGAGGATGTGTGCTTGTCAGCCGGTGATGGGGCAAACTCAGATCTGTGGTTTGTAGATTCAGGGGCTTCTTACCATTGCAGCTCAAAGAGACACCTATTTTTGGATTTTGTCCAAGGAGATTTTGGTCATGTCACATTTGGCAATGAACAGCAGTGCAGAATTATGGGTAAAGAAACAATTGTACTGAAGCCAGTGACAGGCGGAGAATTGAGACTTGCACAAGCTAGATACATCCCAGAGTTAAAGAAAAACCTAATTTCTACCAGCCAGCTTGATGTTGAGGGTTATGTATCAATTTTTGATAATTCTCAGTGGAAGATTACTAAAGGGTCTATGGTTGTTGTCAAAGGGAAGCGAACAGGCACTCTTCTTCTTGGCAGACAGTAAGAGTTCAGTTTCAGTGGCAGCAAGAGACACAGGTACAGTGACTACATTATGGCACAGGAGGCTCGGTCATCTTAGTGAGAAGAACTTGAATATTCTACACAGGAGAGAGCTTCTACCTGGGCTAAAGAAGGTGAATACTAGAGTTCAGTGAGAAGAGTGTACCTCTATGGAGTAAGAGTGTATCTATGGTAAGCAGCAGTGAGTTTTCAGTTAGCAAGAACTCAAAAGAAGACTGAAAGGCTGGAGTTGGTTCATTCAGATGTCTGGGGTCCAACACCAGTGGCATCATATGCGGGCAATAAGTACTTTGTCACGTTTATAGATGATTTCAGCAGGAAAGTCTGGGTGTTTGCTATGAAGGAAAAGTCTAAGGTCTTTGGCATCTTCAAGAGATGGAGAGTCATGTGTGAAAGCCAGACTGGAGCAAGTCTCAAATGTCTCAAGACAGATAACAGTGGTGAATACTGCAGCAGAGAGTTTGATGTCTACTGCGCAGAACATGGAATCAAAAGGATCAAGACCATCCCAAGGATACCAGAGCAGAATGGTATGGCAGAAAGAATGGACAGGACCATTCTTGAGAGAGAGAGGAGTATGAGGTTTAACTCATGTCTACCTACATATTTTTGGGTGGCAACACTGGACACCGCAGTGTATTTGATCAACAGGAGTCCATCCAGTGCATTAGATGGTGGGATTCCAGAGGAGGTTTGGATAGGAAAGCAGGTAAACTTTCTTTTCTTAAAATATTTGGCTGCATTGCTTATTCTCTGATTGAGAAAGAAAAGAGGAGTAAGTTAGACTCCAAGTCTACAAAGTATGTTTTCATTAGATACGGTGGCGATGAGTATGGCTACAAGCTCTGGGATTTTCAGAACAATAAGATTATTCGAAGCAGGAATGTGGTATTTGATGAAGAGCATACTTACAAAGACAGGAAGATGCAGTGGAAGAAAAGAAACAGGAGTTTATAGAACTCGATCCTGTTAGAGATGGAGAAATTCCCCGAGTGCAAACTGAAGATGGAAACTCCGAGGATGTGGAGGAGGAAGATGTGGTTGGAACAGATAGCCACATGCATACATCGGTACCTCAGCCGATGTCCCCACAGTTGAGGAGGACCACGAGGGTTACCAAGCCATCACAGAGGTATTCTACTAATGATTATGTTTTGTACACAAATTCTAGAGAGCCAGAATGTTTTGTTGAAGCCATGCAGGATGAAGCTAAAGTCAAGTGGGAGTTGGCTATGAAAGAGGAGATGGACTCTTTAAAGCAAAACAAGACTTGGGATCTTGTGAAGTTACCCGCTGGCAAGAAAGATCTGTTCAACAAATGGGTGTACAAGATAAAGAATGAGGTTGATGGTACCAAGAGATACAAGGCAAGGTTAGTTGTCAAGGGTTATGCACAGAAAGAGGGAATTGACTTCCAGGAGATCTTTTTCCCCAGTAGTCAAGATGACACACATCAGGGTGATTCTGAGCATGGTAGTAGTGGAGGATCTTCATCTAGAGCAGCTAGATGTGAAGACAGTATTTCTTCATGAAGATTTGGAGGAGGAGCTGTACATGCACCAGCCAAAAGGTTTCTAGGTCAGGGGAAAGGATGATATGGTCTGCAGATTGAAGAAAAGTTTGTATGGTCTGAAGCAGGCTCCGCGGCAATGGTACCTCAAGTTTGATAGTTTCATGCTAGAGAAAGGCTTCACCAGATGCTAATCAGATCATTGTGTGTACTTTCAGAGGTACGTTACAAATGAGTTCATTATTTTATCCTTGTATGTGGACGATATGCTTGTAACAGGTTCCAATATAAAGAAGATAGAAGAGCTCATGAAACTGATGGCAAAGAAGTTCTCAATGAAGGATTTGGAAGAGGCGAAGCATATTCTTAGCATGAGGATCAACAGAGATAGAAAGCAATAGAAGCTGTGGCTATCTTAGGAGGACTATGTAGAAAAGGTTCTGAAGAAGTTCAATATATAGAATGCAAAGGTAGTGTCAACACCTTTGGCAGCACACTTCAAGCTCAGCAAGTAGTTGTGTCCAACAACTCAGAAGGCAAGGGATGAGAGGATTAGAATTCCATATGCCTCAGCCGTGGGAAGTCTAATGTATGCAATGGTTTGCACAAGACCGGATATCGCACAAGCAGTGGGAGCAGTCAGCAGGTACATGCAGAATCCAAGCAAGGAGCACTGGAATGCAGTGAAGTGGATCTTGAGATATCTCAGGGGTATGTCAACTTACAGTTTGTGCTATGGAGGTGATAGTCTTCAAGTACAGGAATTTGTAGATGCAGATCACTCTGGTGACATAGATAGTGGGAGGAGCACCACTGGTTATGTTTTTACTATCGGTGATATAGCAGTGAGCTGAGTATCTCAGTTGCAGAAGATAGTGGCATTGTTAACTATAGAAGCTGAGTATGTGGCAATCACTGAAGCTAGTAAAGAATGATCTGGTTACATAGGTTGATGGAGGAGCTCAGAAAGGAGCACGAGTGTAATACATTATGGAGCAACAGTCAGAGCGCAGTTCACTTGGCAAGGAATCCAGCATTTCATGCAAGAACCAAGCACATTCAACTTAGGTATCATTTCATACGCAGTGCGTTGGATGAGGAGCAGTTGAAGCTGGAGAAAATTGATGGAGCTAAGAATCCTGCAGATATGTTCACCAAGGTTGTGAACAGAGACAAGTTGAGTCTCTATTGCAACTTGGTGAAGCTTTCCAAGAGATAGATTAGGAGAGCATGGCACAAAGAAAGAAGGTAGATCTAAGATTGATGCCATTAATCTCCAAGTGAGAGATTGTTATGGATGGAGCTTAATTTCATCAAGAGGGAGTTTGAATTCAAATTTTGAATTCGATTTGGCCAACGAAGGAAGCTAATTTTAGGGAGGATTTGTTGCAACTTCCAAATCTGATCTTGGGGAGGATTTGTTGAAGATTTTCAAGACAGCAAATCAGTCCATGGTTGCCAAAAGTGTGGAGCTAGTTTTAGAAATCAGTCCATGGTTGCCAAAAGTGTAGAGCCAGTTTTGGGATGGGATTAGATTGAAGAAGAGTCTTTGATCCATTTGTGTGTCTTCTTCAACCAGTGAAGTTGAGCAAAAAAAAAAGAATAGGAGGCTCTGTGAGGACATCCTCTGTGTGCTGTAGATCCTGATTCAACTCTTGGATCATGAGAGTTTCTGAGAGAGTGTTTTGAGGGCTTGTACCTTATTCAACTCTTAGTAAAGCCTTGTAGATCCTGTGCCGCCGTGGACGTAGCCCAGTTTAGGTGAGCCACGTAAAATCCTCGGCTCTCACTGTTTTCTTTTGGATTTTGGTTCCTATTATTATTCTGTGTTTTTTGTTGATTTTATTGCAACTGCGTGCTTGACCATACTAATAGCGATCTTATTAGAGGAATATTTGTTGTATTCAGTTCGATGGCTCCGACAGAACCCAGGCGACCCTTATCCTACCAACCCTCTGATTTGCGACATTCGGTCTATGCTTCATCATGTTGATACTGCTCAGATTCGGCATATTTATCGGGAAGCTAATTCAGTGGCTGACTGGGTAGCTACCCGGGTCGTCCACCACTCCGGTTCTTGATGCTGGTTGCCGGGTGACTCATGTCCGGTGGTGCTTTCTCAAATTTTATACTCTGATATATCGGGCTTGACTCGCCCAAGAATGATGTGATCGTCCGTTTGTACCAAAAAAAAAAAAAAAAAAAATAATTTTTGTTTTAGCTTCTTCTGAACTTGTTTTCAAATGTGCAGATATATAACAGAGAAATAGCCTCTTTTTTTTGTTAATTTATTGTTTCAGTGTTAATTGTGTAACATTTTTAATTTTAAATAAATTCTCTGTATTTTTTCAACACAGTGGAATTCTTTGATCTTGGCCGGATTGTCCCCAAAAACTGAGCTCGTGACTGTGGCTGAAAACAATGGCAAATCTAAGTATTTTATCTTTAAAATCCCTTTCTGAAATGTGTGCCAAGGTAGAGTTCATCCAACAAAGTTTCTTCATACCTTTCTTTCCTGAAGCTGGGTTCATTGCAAAGTAGTGCCCAATGTATCAAAACCTATTCTTTTACACACACTCCTTGAATAATGATATGAAACAAACTAGAAGAAATAGAAGTAGAGTATGTGAATGACCATGGTCATTGATGAAGAGCCACGCGAATGGTCTGTGGACTCCGTTGTATCTAGAAATTTTGGCAGCTAAATGCATTTACGTAGGATTGTTCAATGGTTTTCCCATTCGTTTCAGCATTTTTCTCTCTTTTTTTTCCCCTTAATACTTACAACAAATGGTCTTTTTATCACATTATTAATTGTTAACATTAAAGAAAATAATAATGAAAAAAAGTCCTGCATTTTTATTATTTTTTTAAAAATAATTATCTAAATAAAAATATACTTTTGATTTTTTAAATTTTTATTAAAAATTCATTTTACTTCTTAATCTTAAACTTTGAGCAGTTATAGCCTAACCTATTATATTTTAAAAATATTGTATTTTTTATTTTATTTTATGAATTAAAATTGATACAATAATTGATATGCCATTCCATCAATAATTAGAAGGTTGAAGATCAAAATAAAATTTGAGTAAAAATCTAAAAATCAAAACATATTTTAATTTTTATTTAAAAATATATTTATAAAAATAATAAGATGAAGAAATTTTAGGATACCTCTTCCTTTCCTTGAACCCTCTTTTAACTTTTTTTTTGCCTCCCAGAACTAGGGTTTAATAATATATTGATCAACATAAATATACATAAAATCTAAATTTAAACATAAACATGATAATTATACAGATAATATGATATAATATGGCATGCATAATTTATTTAATAAATAAATAGTATTAGATCAATATGAATAAGCACGATCTGCTTAACATAAATAGATACGATCCGATATGTTTAATATGATTCACTTAATATATCATCAACTAAAGGGATCCTAAATGGATTAATAAACTCATGATATAATATGATTGTTTTTGTTATAATTATATTAACATGTTTACAAAATAAATTTATTTACAATCAATCAAAATCCATTTATTTATATTGGGTTCAAGTTGAGATCCATTTAATATGTCATAATCTTAAACGGATCACTATCAGATTGGCGGGCCAATTTGTGACATAACAAAATTATTTCATGTTATAATCGTATTGGCATATTTATAATATAAATTTATTTAAAATCAATGCAAATCTACTTATTTTGTACTGGATTTAAAGTTGTACTTATATATCATATTTAATTTTACCACCTCTAATGCTATTTTAAATTACAAAATAACCTTAAAATCGGTAAGAAAAGCTATTTAGATAATGTAAAATGGATGGCTTAATCTTGCAGAATTTTGTCAGAAAAATACTTTTTGTTTAGCAGGGAGAGCCAGAAGATTAAATGAGAGGAAATAAAAGAAACAAAATAGATTGCATTTAATACATCTTGAATTTCATGATGATTTGAATTCTTATCATAAAATATTTATTTTATTTTATTTTTTGTATTTAAAAGTGGATAAAAAAGAATGAAAGGATGTTCAACCCCTCCTTAAGCTGATCCCTTTGTTGGCCCAGATGGCAACCCAAGAGTGGGGTGAATTGGGTTGTTAAAAATTTAGCTTTTTAAAATTATGTGCTTTGAAATAAAGATTGAGTGCAAGATAAATGCTAGGCACAAATAATGAGATATTAAGAGACAAAGAGATAAAGCACGGCAAACATAAAGATTTTATAGTGGTTCGGTGTATCCAACACCTACATCCACTCCAAATAGCACTTGGGCCCACACTATAATCCTCTTGATTACAGCCGAGTTGTTTTACAAGCTCACAACTCAAAACTTATTGGTTCCCCAGGATCACAATGAATCCAGCTGATTTTACCGGGCTCACCAGCACAAAACCCAAACACAAGCTATCCTTAGCTTGTCATGAGGTATACTATCTCCACTAATTCAATCCCTGATTGAATTAGCAAATAACAGTTTGAAAGCAATAAAGATTTCAATACAACACTTAAACATCTCCTTAAGTGAGCAGATATTCAATAAAATAAATAGGGCAAGAAAAGCCTGATTGAAGCTCTTTGAATGTATGCTTTTCTTCTTTTCCTCTTCTCTTTTGAAAGATTGAATCAGCCCAGCTCAATTTCTTCACGCAGTAGAGAAGTTGAGGATTTGGGGCTTTTGCTTTCTCTCTTCAAATATTGAAAATCTCCTTGATTTAATCTTGAGAAGCTTGTGGATTTCTCTTTGAACTTTCCTGGGATTGATGGACTTAAGCTCAGAATATTTCTTTTTGATTTCTCTCTTTCTTTCTCAATATTTTCTGAATATTTTCTCTCTTTTTCTTGCTCTGCTCTCTCTTTTTCTCCTTTTTTTCAAACAGACGGATATTCCTCTTTTATAGATCTCTTAATCCAAGGTTTAGGTAGGAAATATAGCCGTTGTGAGATGCTTGGATACTCCTATACATAAAGAAAAATAAACATTAGAGATTAGGTGGAAAAAATATTACTGTTGGAGTCCATTCTGACAATTGAAAATCTGCTCCTGACAGGTTGGAGTCGGCTCCAACTTTTCAGGTGTCGGCTCCAGATCGGGTATCCAAAAATAGCAAAGAAAAAGTTTGTTGAGGAGTCGGCTCCGAGAAAGTTAAGTGTCGGCTCATCACTTTCGGGAGTCGGCTCCGGAATCCAAGAGTGTCGGCTCCAGAAATGTTCATAAAATACGCTCTCTGTTCTCTGGTTAGAGTCGGCTCCAGAAACTCAGGTGTCGGTTCTCGAACTCTCAGGTGTCGGCTCTAGGTGTCGGCTCAGGAAACTAAAACAGAATGCACTTCTCTGTATCTCAGGTTGGAGTCGGCTCCGAAACTCTGAGTGTCGACTCCAGACCATGCCAAAAATCTAGAAACCTTCTGATACACCTTGGGATCAGCTCCTGACTATTTGGGTGTCAACTCCAAGTTCTAAACTTTAAAAAATTTCTTTAAAATTTGATTCAAAACTTATTCCTTTTGATTGATTAAACATTTTTAACCCCTGAAACACTTATTAAATCTGTCAAAAATATAGTGAATATACTCATGTCTTTTGTTAATCATCAAAATCAATAATTGGGTCAACAATCTCCCCCTTTTTGATGATTATAAATGAAGGGAAAAAATAGTTTTTCCTATGCACAGGATCTCAAGGTGGAAAGCATGTAAATCGGTTTTAATATTCATATTGAATATTAATTAAAGCAAATTAACAGATCTAAAATTTAAGATTATTTATTTAAGTTTAAAATAGTACCTCTCGTTGCAGAAGCTGTTGATAACGAAGGTAGGTGCAGAGAGAAGTTCCCCTTCATGCCTTGCAAGAGCCGCACGCACCGCTCCTCTATATCACACGCACGCCTGATAAATGCTGATAGGAGATGGAATTCTTGAACAATGGAAGGAGAACTCTTCTCCCAAGAAGAGACAATCTTCAATTGGACTACTTGAAGACTTTTTGTGATTGCAGTTTTGTGATTGCTGAAGACTTTTTGTGATTGCAGTTTTGTGATTGCAGAAGATCAGCTTTCACGGAAAAGTCTTGTCATTTTTTTTCTTGCCTGTTCACCCTTTTTTTTATTCACATCGTAACCTTTTATATCCGATGAAAAATTCTGCAATAAAAAAAACGTGAAAGAGCTCTTTAAAATTCCATAATCCCATCATGGCATTAAGTCCGCAGTCACTTCATCAATGCGTCCCTCAAACGGCGAGCCTAAGAGAAAACGTAAAGTGACGGGACCTTTGAGCATCCTTCCGTAACATAATCAATAACTTCATTCCCAGACTGTTATAACAAGTGGATGACGACGAATGAAAGATATTAAAATTTTCTTTTGTTAACAGAATTGATCCAATCAATTCCGTTTGAAGTCCAAATTCAAATCCGAAAGAAGCTACTCGTAGCTCTTGAACCATACTTCATATTGTGCCTTGCCGTGCTCCAATCCGAAGTGATTTATGAATTCAAAATTCATAAATAAACTTTCAAAGGCTCTATTGGATATCCGGATCGAACCACTTCGAACCTGGATCCAAACCACTATGTTATCAGACCAACCATTGGTCCATGGTTCAAATTAACTTTATTTCATATTCATATCGTGTCCCAAAATTTTATTTGAGTTACTGACTAACTCAAATCACCCTCGAAGTAGGTGTTGCCGCTAATGTCTAGAGCTAGCTAGACATAGCCAGAACAAACCCCGTATGACCCATTTGATTGAGTCCCACTCAAATCAGTGATCACGCTTGCATACAAGTCATCCGACTATGTGCGTGACTCCATAGGTTCAAACCTAAGCTGGTAGCACAGGAATGCTTCCTATACTAATCGATGTGACCATCTAGCCATGGTTCTCGACATCCGGATAGATTGAATTTGCACAAGTCAACATTCTGGAACCCAGGCTATGGTTGCCGCATAATTCATCCCCTTGTCCTAGTACTCTGAGCGAATACGGAGTTAACTGCCAACTCCGAGTAAATCACCCAAGTATGTTTCAATGCAATGAATCTTGTGACACCTCGCAAAGATTACCTTGGCCAAGGTTTTGCTAAATTGAAACATAGTTCGAGCACTCTCTCTAACACTTGGAGTGGACAATCCCATCTTGACTCATCACTGACCCAATAAGTACTTGAATGCACCCAACAACCTTCCGTCACCGGATTAGAAATCCGGGTGGTCCAGTGCCTAAGTACAGTGAGTTGCTTATCAAGTCAACATGATAGTCTCATGTCAAAGGGACACTTATACCCATTGCCTTTCTGTGAGTTGCTCCAGGCAGTTGAGCACTCAACAGAGATGAGTCACTGTTCAGTGAATGTACTCCTACACTCACCCGCATGTCATACCAGTGTTATACACTCCTTGGTTTAAGAGAACAAACCAGCCCATATGACATATAATGACCTACACTTGATTACGTCGTCGTCCTCGGTAACGACGTATCATTTGGCCGCGAACTTATTTAAGAGTACTCAACAATTCCTCCATTGTCGAATACATGTAACTCTAAGGACTACAACATATTGGAATTCTACTTGAAGATGTAAACTATATGCTGTATGGACAAAATTCACTTTTATTTATTGAATAAATCATATTCATATACATCAACTCATAATCGTCTATAAGCTAGACGATTGGTTGTAGGACATATTTTCTAACAATAAAAACATTGAGTATATGCATGATTAAACAATAAGAGTTTCAAATCAAATTTCTTAAATATTTAGTTTTCACAAGTAAGCTCCCTCTGAATGAAGTAGCTCCCCTATGATACTCAATTTAACTATCAATTACATCTTATATGAGTTTAATGTTTGATACCAATTAAACTTTCATATCAAATTAACTTTCAATTAAGCTCATTCCTTTCAATGCATATACATTTTTCCCATTATAACTTTCACATTATACCTTTCAATGCATATACGACTATCAATTACATTTTCTCCCCTTTTTGTAATCAACAAAAAGGTTAAGAAATTTCAAATTAAATAACAAAATTAAGAGATGCTTCAAAGATCAAATGATATTCATTAAGTAAAAATTCATTACATACTTCACAAAGTCAAGCATTACATAAAAAATCTTCATTACATCAAAATTTCAGTAAACACATCAAACATCAAACTAAAGCAAATAAACATCAAATCCCAATTCTCCTTTTAAGTTCTTCTAGAATCTTGCCCATCCCTTCTCTTTGAGTAGCAATGAATTCATTTAGTCTCCTATCAAAGAATCTAGATGCAACAACGATCTTTTCTTGTAACTCAGCATTGCATTTGGAATATGTCTCTGAATCACCTCCAATCTCTTTAAGTTCTTCAAAAATACTCTTGAGATCATTCTTCAAAGATTCTGCGGAGGCTCAAAGGGTGGACTCAATTTTGTTTACTCTTTCATCCAAGGAATAAAACATTTCTCTTAAATTCATCAGGCTATTGTCAATTTCAGTTTTCATCTCTTCCTTGTGAGTACCAAATAATTCTTTAAGTTACTCCAGCTGAACATCAGAAAAACCAACAGAAGGAACAGATAGTGGTACAGATGCAGGAATGAAAGTAGGTGCCGGTGGTGGTGATGATCTGCTAGGTTCTGGTGAAGGATGCCTCACTGAAGGACCTGCCTCAGAAGGTGCAGTGGCTCCAATATCAGCCGCTCTTTCATCCAGATTATTCTTTCTTTCCCATCTACCATCCACTTTTACAAATTTCATTCTATGCATAGTAGCCAGGCTCTAATAATCGGTGTGTCTAAGGTTCTTCAAAGGTTCATTCTCTGAAATGACAACACCCTGGCTTTGGAATACTAAAGTTAATATCATGCCATAGGGTAAAGAGGATCTTTTCTTATTCCCTGCCTCTGCCATATACCAAATCATCATAGTAGCCAGATTAATTCGCTGACCAGTCAAAACACTGTCCATAAGTACAATGTCTCACTCTGAGACATACTCAAAACGTCCAGTCTTGGAAAATAAAATCCTACCACAAATGTTATGCAACATCCTAAGTTCAAGAGGCAACTGATTTGCCCTAATTTCTTCAAATTCGGTTATTTCCCTACCTAACATCCTTGATAAAGCGTTTGATCTTTCACTGTGAATGCTTCTAGCAAGCCCAGTAACAGGAATCCCTATGTTGATCCATTTATTGATTTTGATGATTAATAAAGGAATTGAGTATATTTGATTACTAATGGATTTTATGAGTGTTTCAGGACTTAAATTTATTTGATCAATTTAAAGGAATTAAGAAATAAATTTTGAATCAAATACAAATCAGAGATTTCAAAGTTTCAGATCTTGGAGTCGACACCTAGAAAATTTGGAGCCGACCCCATGGCCAAATCAATTTTAATCTGATTTTTGATACGATCCGGAGCCAACACCTAGAGTTTCGGAGCTGACACCTAGAGTTTCAGAGTCGACACTTACAGTGTCTTGAGCCGACTCCGATGCGGAGATAGAACGCTTATTTTTTGAGCATCCTGGAGCCGACACCTACAGTATTCGGGAGCCGACACCTGACGATGGCGAGCCGACACTTACTTTTTCGGAGCCGACTCCTCAACGAACTCGAAAATTTCTATTTTGGTAAAATGATCTAGAGCGGACGCCTGAAAAGTTGGAGCCGACTCCAACCTGACTGGGATAAAAATTTAAAATGCTAGATCAGCTCTAACGGTAATATCTTCTTTTTAACTAATTTCTAACGGATATATTTTGTTTCCAGGTACACTCCAACGGCTAGTTTCATCCCAAAAACGGATTGAAGAAAATCTATAAAAAGGGGAAAAAACACCCGTTTGAAATATAAGAGACAAAAAAGAGACAAAAAATTAGAAAATATTTCAAATCAAAATCTGCGAAACCCTGAGCCTGAAATCCAAGAGAAAAGCATTCAAATTCAAATCCTTCCACTCCTAAAAGCTCAAAGAGGAATCCAAGGCGCCCCAAATAAAAAATCGGTGGATTTCCCAAATTGAAGTAAAAGCATTGTTTCTTCCATTTCCAATCTTCTCAACTGCAACGACTGTGAGGGATTAAAGCTGAGGCTTGATTCATCATTCCAAAGGGAGAAGAGGAAAAGAAGAAAAGAAGAAAAGCTCAAAGCCAAACAACTTCAAATCATGCTTTTCTAAACTTGTTTACTTATTTTTGAATATTTGCTCATTGAGGAGCTGTGTATCTTTGAAAAAACTCTATCCTTTTTGTTTGTGCCTAGTTCAATCAAAGGAATTGAACTAGTGGAGGTTGTTTATCTCGGGTCAAGCTAGATTAGCTTGAGTTTAGGGTTGTATGCTGGTGAGCCCGAAAAACCGACTGGGTTCGTTGTGATTCCGGGTAAAACAACAAGTTTGGGTTGTGAGCTTGTAAAACAACTCGGCTGTAATCGAGGAGATTATAGTGTGGACCCAAGTGGATCTTGGGAGTGGACGTAGGTGTTGGATACACCGAACCACTATAAAATATTTATGTTTGTTGTGCTTCTATTGTCTCTATCTCTATCTCTATCTCATTGATTGTGCTTTATATTTGCATTGCATTTACTTTCATTCATCTTATGCAAACAATTTTTTTTAGAGGTTAAATTTTTTAAAGAATCCCAATTCATCCCCCCCTCTTGGGTTGTCATCTGGGCCAACAATTGGTATCAGAGCAAGTGCTCATTAGATTTTGATCACACGATCAAGAGCTAAAGATCCAAATGGCAGCTCATGTTGGATCATTTGCCGAAGGTCATTCTACGAATAGACCTCCCCTATTTAATGGTTCCAACTATTCATATTGGAAAGAAAGAATGAGGATATTCATTCAAGCTTCTGATTATAAATTGTGGGGTGTTATAATTAATGGACCTATTGTTCCGAAGCCCGAAAGGGATTGGAATGATAATGATAGAAAAATGGCACAGCTCAATGCTAAGGCCATGAATGTCTTATATTGTTCTTTAGATGCTAATGAATTTAATAGAATCTCTACATGTAATTCCGCAAAGAAGATTTGAGATAGATTAGAGGTTACCCATGAGGGTACCAATCAAGTTAAAGAATCTAAGATCAATATTCTAGTGCACAAATATGAATTATTTAGCATGGAACAAACTGAAACTATAACATGCATGTACACTAGATTTACTGATATTGTAAATGGTTTGAAAAGTTTAGGCAAAACATATTCTAACTCTGAACTTGTTCGTAAAATTCTCAGGTCACTTCCAAGAACGTGGGAAGCAAAGGTGACCACAATCCAAGAAGCAAAGGACCTCAATACCTTACCCTTAGAGGAGCTTCTAGGATCCCTAATGACCCATGAATTGACCATGAAGCAGCGCATAGAAGAGGATGTGAAAAAAAAAAGACCATAGCTCTTAAGGCTGCTGAAAGTGAGGAGAGCTGTAGTGAAAATGATGATGATGATGATATGATACAGCTCTTCTAGCAAGAAAATTCAAAAAATTTATGAGGAGAAAAACCCTTCCACAAAAAGAAATTTGGAGCTAAGATGGAAGGAGAAAAAGAAAAAGATAAGGACAAGAACAAAGAGAAAGAGCCCTTGATTTGCCATGAATGTAAGAAACCGGGGCATTATAGATATGACAGTCCTCAACTGAAAAAGACTTTTAAGAAGAAGAAGAAAGCCTATGTTGCAACCTGGAGTGATAGTGATGAATCTTCTTCAGAGGAAGATCAAAAGGAAGTTGCAAACATTTGCTTTATGGCAAATGACGACAGTGAGGTAAGTTCCAAAAATCCTTGTGATGACTTTGCTTTTGATGAATTGTTTGATGCTTTTAATGAACTTGTTGGTGATTTCAAAGTTTTGAAAAAGAAATATAAGTTTTGAAAAACGAAAATTTAACTTTCATTAAAGAAAAAGAAAATCTTAATAATGAAACTAAAGTGCTGAAATCTGAAAATGAAAATCTATCAAAAGAAAAAGAATCAATTTCCAATGAAAATGATAAACTAAAGAAGGAAGTTGATAAATATAAAAATATTGTTGATAAATTCACTTATAGTTCTGAAAAACTTAATTTATTGTTAAGTAATCAAAGAGCTGTATATGATAAGGCTGGTTTAGGTTATAGACCTAACTTAAAGCAAAAATTTGTCAAAAACTTTTTTAGAAAGGAACAAAACAATGATAATGTTACATGTCATTACTGTAACAAGAAGGGACACAAAGTTTTTGAATGCAATTTTAAGAAAATTGATAAGAAGTTAAATAATAAAGGAAAGAAGTATGGGTTCCCAAAGGAACAGTCTTTTATGCTACTAACCATGAAGGACCCAAGAAGGCTTGGATACCTAAATATAAGACTTAATTATTTTTGCAGGAGTGTCTTGCGGCTAAAAGATCAAAGCGAAAGTGGTATCTCGATAGCGGCTGCTCAAGGCATATGATGGGTGACAAGGATCAATTCATCACCCTTGAAAGCAAAAGAGGAGGAGTAGTTACATTTGGTGATAATGGCAAAGGCCAAATCTTGGGGTTTGGTAACATTCAAATAACTCCCTCCACATATATTGAAATTGTCTTATATGTTAATGGTTTGAAACACAATTTAATTAGCATTAGTCAATTATGTGATAAAGGTTTTAAAGTATCATTTGAATCTTCTATATGCACTGTTTCTAATCTCATTGATAATAGCATTGTTTTATTGGAAATAGAAATGGCAATGCATACTTGATTGACTTAGACAATTTGTCTACTAGTAATCATTGCTTAGTTGCTAATAATGCTAATATGAATGAGATTGGTTGGTTGTGGCATCGTAGATTAGGTCATGCAAGCACACACCTTATTTGAAAATTAATTAGAATGGATTTAGTAAAAGGTCTTCCACAACTAGATTTTAAAAATAATAAATTTGTGATGCATGTCAATTTGGAAAACAAACTAGAAATTCTTTCAAAACTAAAAATATTGTTTCCACTTCTAGGCCTCTTAAACTACTTCACATGGATTTTTTTGGACCTACTAGAACCACAAGTCTAGGAGGAAAGAATATGGTCTTGTGATTGTAGATGATTATTCTAGATACACTTGGGTATTATTTTTAGCTCATAAGGATGAGACCTTTCCATTATTTCTGAAATTCTTCAAGAAGGTCACAAATGAGAAAAACAACACCATAGTGTCTCTAAGAAGTGATCATGGCACTGAATTTGAAAATCATTTATTTAAAAACTTTTGCATAGAAAATGATATTCATCATAATTTTTTAGCACCTAGAACACCGCAACAAAATGGAGTAGTTGAAAGAAAAAATAGAACCTTAGAAGACATGGCCCGTACCATGCTATGTGAAAGCAACCTACCAAATACTTTTGGGCGGAAGCTATAAACACGGCATGCTACATCTTAATAGATCTCTAATTAGGCCAATCATTAAGAAAACACCTTATGAACTATGGAATAATAGAAAACCAAACATAAGTTATTTTCATGCATTTGGTTGTAAGTGTTTCATTCATAATAATGGCAAAGATAATCTAGAAAAATTTAATGCAAAATCTGATGAAGGCATTTTCTTAGGATATTCAACATCTAGTAAAGCCTATAGAGTATTTAACAAGAGAAACTTAATTGTAGAAGAATCTATTCATATAATTTTTGATGAATCTTTAGCATCAAGTTCTGAAAAGATTGATGATGAGGAAGATACAAACATTCTAGAAAGAGATATTAAAAAATTGAATATAGATGTATCTTCAGATCATGAACAAGAAGCTAAAGATAATGATTCTCCTAGTGTTGATATTGTTGATGCAAATCATAATGATATAGATCTACCTAGAGATTGGAGATATGCCTATGGTCATCCAAGGAATTAATTATAGGTGATCCATCTCAAGGAGTAAGAATTAGATCATCAATGAGAAACATCAATAATCATCTTGCATTTGTATCTCAAATTGAACCTAAAACTATTGAAGAAGCAGAAAAAGATAATAATTGGATGTTAACTATGCAAGAAGAATTAAATCAATTTACTAGGAATAATGTTTGGACTCTTGTAGATAGACCTAAAGATCATTCTGTTATAGGATCAAAATGGGTATTTAGAAATAAATTAGACGAAAATGGCATAGTAATTAGAAACAAAGCTAGATTAGTTGCAAAAGGATATAATCAAGAAGAAGGATTGATTTTGATGAAACTTTTGCACCTGTAGCTAGACTTGAAGCATTAGATTATTACTTGCATTTGCATGTCATATGCATATCAATTTATTTCAAATGGATGTTAAAAGTGCATTTTTAAACAGGTTTATAAATGAGGAAGTGTTTGTTAAACAACCACCTGGTTTTGAAGATCATGAATTTTCAAATCATGTTTTTAAATTACATAAAGTACTATATGGTTTGAAACATGCACCTAGAGCTTGGTATGAAATATTAAGTAAATTTTTAATTGAAAATGATTTTGTAAGAGGAAATGTTGATAAAACATTATTTTTGAAAAGAAAAGATAAAGATTTATTAGTAGTACAAATATATGTCGATGATATTGTATTTGGTGCTACTAACAACTTGTTATGTCAAGAATTTGCTAAGTTGATGCAGGGTGAGTTTGAAATGAGTATGATGGGAGAACTCAACTTCTTCCTAGGACTTCAAATCAAACAAAGCAAAGAAGGAATTTTCATCAATCAAGCCAAATACACAAAAGAACTGCTCAAGAAGTTTGGAATGGAGTCAATCAAGCCACTTGGAACTCCTATGAGTCCTTCGTGCAAATTGGACAAAGATGAAGATGGTAAGAAAGTAGATCAAAAACATTATAGAGGTATGATTGGATCTCTTTTTTACTTAATAGCTAGTAGACCAGATATTATGTTTGCAGTATGTTTATGTGCTAGATTTCAATCTGAACCTAAAGAATCTCACTTAATTGCTGTAAAAAGAATTTTAAGATATTTAAGTGGAACTAAAAATGTAGGTTTATGGTACTCTAGAGACTCAACTTTAAATTTAATTGCATATTTTGATTCTGACTATGCTAGATGTAAATTAGATAGAAAAAGCACAAGTGATGCATGTCAGTTCTTAGGATGTAACTTAATCTCTTGGTTTAGCAAAAAGCAAAATTCGGTTGCATTATCTACTACTGAAGCAGAGTATGTTGCAGCTGGAAGTTACTGTGCTCAAATCCTTTGGATTAAGAGGCAACTTGAAGATTATGGCATAACCCTTGATAAAACACTAATTAGATATGATAACACGAGTGCAATAAATTTGACAAAAATCCAATTCAACATTCAAGAACAAAACACATTGAAATTAGATATTATTTCATAAGAGAACATGTAGCTAATAATGAAATATGTCTTGAATATGTTAATACAGAGGAACAATTAGCTGACATATTTACAAAACCCTTGAATGAAGAGAGATTTTGTTATCTTAGAGGTGAATTAGGAATATGTGACCCTTTAGAGTGATTTTGAAACCCTAAGGAATGAGAATCTAGATTTCTATAAATTTCTCGAAAATCCTCTCACAATTGTAAGGACAAATTATCTAGTCATTTGAGCTATTTGATCCTTGATATTTCAAAGATTTTTTGAAATTTTTATTGAACTCTTTTTGACAAGTTTCAATCATTTGAATCTCAATTATTTTTTTTCTGAAACTGTCTTTGGAGTCGACACCTTAGAATGAGGAGTCGACACCTGACTGTGTCGCTCTCGGTCCTTGACCTTGGAGCCGACACCTGTATAAGTGGAGCCGACTCCAGTTCGTGCGCTGACTGTGTTAGCGATTTGGAGTCGACACCCGACTTTACGGGAGTCAACACCTGGGATTCCAAAGTTGATTTATTAGGGCAGAGTCGACACCTCATCATTTCATAACTTCTCAAATCCTAACCAAACTCCTCCAAAATTCTTCCAAAACTTCCCCACCTCTAATTCCATCCAAATCAAAACTTCCCAAAGATCTAATGGCACCCAAAAGGAGGGAATCAGTGATTGGAGCACCGGTGACCACGGGGAAAACGGTCCGCGCGTCGTCCCGCTCGTGAGCCGACTCCAAGCAGTGATTCATCCACAGATTCAGACAACCCCAACACCTCTTCCACTCAGGTAGATACCTTAGTCAGGAGAGTTATCACAATGGAGAGAAAGATTGATTTTGACCTATTGAAACCGAGGGTTTCTCAATCGGTAGGCAATTAAAGGAAATGGGCTGGGATAAGCTCTCTCTCTGATGTTCCCACTTATCCAGCCTTAGTAAAAGAATTTTGTTTTAATTTGGCTAGAGGTGATGGCAGTTTAGTTAGCTCAGTAAGAAATAAGAGGATTCACCTTACTTTCAAAAGCTTGAAAACCTCCTTAGCATCCCAATTACTGGTTTAGCAGCTGACATGCACAGTGATAGGTCAGGGCTCTTTCGAGGATGTTAGGAAGGGAAAGTGACAGAGTTTGAGGAGATTAGAGCTAATCAATTACCCTTGGAATTGAAATTATTACACAACATTTGCAGTAGAATTCTGTTTCCGAAGACCGGTTGGTTTGAGTATGTCTCGGAGCGAAACATTGTTGTTATGGATAGTGTTTTGACTGGACAGCCAATCAACCTTGCAGCTATGATGATATTTTATATGGCGGAAGCTGGAGGGAAGAGAAGATCATCCTACCGTATGGCATGGTGCTTACTATGGTTTTTAGGAGCCAAGGGGTTGTAATTCAAGAGAATGAACCATCTAAGAACCTGAGGCACACCGACTACTATAGTTTGGCAACATTGCATCGGATGGGTTTTGCTAAAGTGAATGGACAGTGGGATAGGAAAGGATACCTTGGTGAGAGAGCCCCTGTGCCGAGAGTTTCTGAGCCTTGCGAGGCTGGACCATCAGTTAGGGTTCCTTCTCCACAGCCTAGGAGTCTCATTCCTGCTCCTGCACCTGCACATGTTAATGATCAACCATCCACTTCTTCAACTGGATTCTCAGACCTTCAAATGGAGAAATTAAAAAGTTTGTTTGCTGCTCAGAAGGATGAGTTTGACAGTCAGTTCATGAATATAAAAGAATCACTTTATTCACTTGATGATCGGATTGCAAAGATTGAATCAACTCTCAATCCTCTGCAGAATCTTTAAGTGGTGATTTGAAGAACATCTTTGAAGAACTTAAAGAGATTTGTGGAGATAGTGAAACTTCACTACTACAAATAGTGGAATAGACTACGGTAGGTTTTAGAAAAAAGACTACGTTTTTCGTAAAAAATGTAGTCTAATATTTTAGACTACGTTTTCATAATTTTTCATAATTTAAAAGACTACATCTTTTATTAAAAACGTAGTCTTATATTATTTGATAATATAAAAGACTACGTTTTTAAATAAGACGTAGTCTTATATTATCTGATAATAAAAAA
>UESW01004641.1:283244-484944 GCA_900491605.1 Calamus simplicifolius | reverse complement strand
AATAGTTTTCTGAAACTCTTAAGGACATCTATCTAGATTTCATCAATTTCTTGAAAAATCTCGATATTCAATAAGGAAATCTATCTAGATCTTGATTCATTGTTTCCCCAATTGCTAAGGAAATTTGATGATTAATTTGAAAGTTTCAGATCCTTGAATCTTGATTTTTTATTCTGAAACTGTTAGTCGACACCTGACAGTTTGTGGAGTCGACACCTTGATTTTTCTGTCTAAGCAATTAGTGGAGCCGACTCTAATTCTGAGCGCTGACTCTTTCGAGCGTTTCTGGAGCCGACACCCAGTTTTCGGGAGTCGACTCTAGGTCGAACTAGGTCAAAAATAAAAAGGGCGGAGTCGACCCCAATCATTCCATCCGTCTCCAAAACCAAAAAAGCTCCAAAGCCTTTCCAACTTCCCCAATCTACTCAAAACCTTTGATTAACATTCCAATCTTCTCAATGGCACCCAAGAGGCGCGGTTTCGTCGGAGGAGCGTCCGTTCCACGAGGAGGCGGCGCAACCCTCGCCATCCTCTTTCCTCCTCTTCACCCTCCTCACCCTCTTCACCCAAAGTAGATCAACTAGCCGGTAAGACTATTACAACTGGAAGAAAGGTCAATTTTGATTTCTTTGAGTCGGAGGATTTCAATAGGAAGATTTAAAGAAATGGGGTGGGAAAAGATTTGTTCATTAGATATCCCCACTTATCCAGCCTTAGTGAGAGAGTTTTACAATGATTTGAGTAGAGGAGAAGGCGGTTTAGTAGTATTGTAAGAGGAACAAGAGTTAATAACTGAAATCTTGGAAATGTTGGAAATGCCCACAATTGGTATTATGGAATGAATGAAGATAGAAGTGGTGCATTGTCAAGAATGTTAGGGAGGGATGTAACCGAGTTTGAGGAAATCCTTGCAAATCAATTAAATCTGGAGCTCAGGTTACTACACAACATATGTGGAAGAATTTTTTCCAAAATTGGTAGATTTGAGTATGTCTCGGAGCGAGACATTCTTTTGATGGATTGTATTACTGGAAGGCCAGTCAACCTTAGCTGGCATGATGATTGGATATATGGCAGAGGCTACAAAAGAAAGATCTACCTGCCATATGGTATGATTCTGACTGATTTTAGAAGCCAAGGTGTGAATTATGGAATGAACCACTAAGAAATAGACACTGACTATATATTCTACATTCACGGATGGTTGAAAGGAGGACGGAAGAAAGAGAGAGAAGAGGAAGAGTAGAGAGCCCTGGACCATCCACTGCAGGACCATCAGTCCATTTGGGACCATCTGCCCTGCGGGCCTCCTTCTTCAGCTGGATTACTGCTTCGGGAGATTCTCTGATGAGCAGATTGGTCAGTTGAAGAGCTTCTGAATATGACAGTCAGAGATCTCATGAGATTAATCAATTAAAAGAAGACTTTAATCAGTTAAGAAGAACTTGAAGAACTTAAAGACTAATATTTCCTTTGGTGAATCCTGGGCTTCTTAAAATTTGAAAGGATGGACTTTGTTGATGGGCTAAAAGGACATGTTAAGTCTCAATGGATCAATTGAAAAATTTGAAGAAATTTAACAAATATTAAAGAACTTTTAAGTAAAGTTTAATTTTGATGAAATGTATTTAGGATTTTGATTAATGATTTTGGTTATCAATGTATTTTGATGAATGTATTTCTTGATGCAATGAATTAATTGAATGTTTTTATTGAATAATTTCTTTATTTCTTTATCTCTCTTTTGCTGATAACAAAAAAGGGGGAGAGATGGTTGAATATGCAAAGAAGAAAGACTTGAAATTTTAATGAAAGATGGTTGAATATGCAAAAAAGAAAGAAATCAAATTGTTTATATGCAAAAGAAAGAGAAATTTAAAAAAAAAAAATTTTATATATAGGGGGAGCTATTCAATGCAGGGGGAGCTTAACATAAGATCACTACTAATTTAATGTTTTAAGAAAATGACTATAATCTTTAGTTCGAATGAATTTTTGAATGCATATACTCAAAGTTTTTGTTATCATCAAAAAGGGGGAGATTGTTGACCCAATTGATGATTTTGATGATTAACAAAACTATTGAGTATAACTATTGAGGCTCTAATGATTTTGATTAAGTGTTTCAGATTATAAGATCGATGGTCAAAATCAGGTAAATTCTGGATTAAGTCGGAGAGAAACGAGAAGAGCCGACTCCGGAACTGGCACGGTTAGAGTCGAGAGACTTTAGAGCGACTCTCCAGAACGTTGATTTTTCTGGCCCCGACTTCGAGAGAGTCGACTCGAAAAGTTTCTTGTCGACCCCAGAAAAGTCAGAGACTCCAGAAATATTTTTTAAAAGAGTTAGAGCCGACTCCAGAAAAGTTAGAGTCGACTCCAACCCACCTGGAACGAAAAATCAAATTGCCAGATCAGCTCTAACGGTAATATTTCTATTTTACCTTATTTCTAACGGATATATTTTGTTACAAGGTACACTCCAACGGATAGTTTTCTTCCAAAAATGGTTGAAAAAATCTATAAAAAGGGAAGACTATCAAAAAGAAAAAAAAAAAGAGAAGAAAATAGAAAAATTTCAAAAAAAATCCGAAAAAGAGAGAGCCTGAATCTCAAGAGAAAACCTTCTAGCTCAAATCCACTCCACTCCAAAAAGCTCAAGAGGAATCCAAGGCATTCAAATCAAAGTTTTGGTGGATTTCCCAAATTGGAGAAAAGTCAGTTTCTTGCTTTTCAATCCTTCTCAACTGCTTCAACTGTGAAGAATCGGAGCTGAGGCTTGATTCAATAGCAAGGAGAAGAAGAAAAGAAGAAAAGCTCAAAAGCCAACCAACTACAAATCAGGCTTTTCTAAACCTTGTTATTATTTTTGATTATTTGCTCATTGAGGAGCTGTGTATTTGAAAAACAATATTTTTTTGTTTGTATCTAGTTCAATCTGGGGGATTGAACTAGTGGAGGTAGTCTTACCTCGGTACAAGCTTGGTTAAGCTTGTGTTAGGGTTTTTGTGCTGGTGAGCCCGAAAACCAGCTGGGTTCGTTGTGATCCCGGGAAAACAACAAGTTTGAGTTGTGAGCTTGTAAAACAACTCTGCTGTAATCAAGGAAGATTATAGTGTGGACCCAAGTGAATCTTGGGAGTGGACGTAGGTGTTGGATACACCGAACCACTATAAAATCTTTGTGTTTGCCGTGTCTATTATCTCTATCTATCTCTATTTATTGATTGTATTTATATTTGCATCTGCATTCACTTTCACTCACTAAGCAAACAAATATTTCAAAAGGTTAAATTTTTAAAGAACCCAATTCACCCCCCCCCCTTGGTTGTCATCTGGGCCAACAGACTTTTCTTATTCCCGGTTTCAGCCCAATACCAAACCATCATACAGCCAAATTAATTTGTTGTTGTCAAAACTGTCCAAAATGTCGCTCTGAGACAGTAAACATAAGATGAATCCTTTTCCCTCTTCACTGAACATAACAATTCCTCTTCTCTAGATAAATTGAAATAAAACTCCTTGACTAGGGCTGGATAAGTAGGTAAATCAAGGGAACATACCTTATCCCAACCTAGTTCAGTCAACTGCCGCCCAATGGTAAAACCTTCTTCCTCAAGGAAATAAAAGTATCGATTTGAGGTGAGGACGGGCTTGGAGCAGCACTCGGTGTGGATGACGAGGAAGAGGACGTAGAACTCGGTGAAGGCTGCCTTGCCGGACACCTTACAGTCCATTTCCTGGTCGTCACCCCTCCACAAACACTGATCCCCTACGTTGGGTGCCATTGAGAGCTAAGGAGTGGTTAATTTGAGGGATTTTGGGTTTTGAAGAGTTGGAGAGAGTTTGGAGAGGATTGGAGTCGATTGAAATGAATGAGGAGTCGGCTCTGCCCTAAATAAGTTAACCTGGGACCACTTGGAGTCGACTCCCGCAAAGCAAGGTGTCGGCTCCAGGTTGCTAACACAGTCAGCGCTCGAACTGGAGTCCGCTAAGGGGGTGTCGGCTCTAAGGTCTCAGACCGAGAGCGACACAGACAAGGTGTCGACTCCACAAATTAAGGTGTCGACTCCACTGACAGTTTCAGAAAAAAAAATAAGAGAGTTTCAAACATCCGAAACTTGTCGAAATAAATCAATAATTTTGATAAAATCTTTGGAATGTGGAGAATCAAATTGTTCAAATGTCTAGATAAATAGTCCTTAAAGTCATGAGAGAAATTTCAAGAAATTGATTAAATCTAGATAATCATTCCTTAGGGTTTCAAAATCATTCCAAAGGGTCACAAATCCCTAACTCTCCTCTAAGATAACAAAATCTTTCTTCACTCAAAGGTTTTGTAAATATGTCTCCTAGTTGTTCCTCAGTGCAAACATAATCAAGACAAATTTCACCATTAGCTACATGTTCTCTAATGAAGTGATATCTAATTTCAATATGTTTAGTTCTTGAATGTTGGATTGGATTTTTAGTTAAGTTTATTGCACTTGTATTATCACATTTAATAGGAGTTTTATCAAGTGTTATGCCATAATCTTCAAGTTGTCGCTTAATCCAAAGGATTTGAGCACAGCAACTTCCAGCTGCAACATATTCTGCTTCAGCAGTAGATAATGCAACCGAATTTTGCTTTTTGCTAAACCAAGAGATTAAGTTACTTCCTAAAAATTGACATGCACCACTTGTACTCTTTCTATCTAATTTACATCCAGCATAATCAGAATCAGAATAAGCAATCAAATTCAGTTGAGTCTCTAGAATACCATAATCCTACATTTTTAGTTCCACTTAGATATCTTAGTATTCTTTTACAGCAATTAAATGAGATTCTTTAGGTTCAGATTGAAATCTAGCACATAGACAAACAACAAACATGATATCAGGTCTACTTGCAGTTAAGTAAAGTAGGATCCGATCATACCTCTATAGTATTTTTGATCAACTTTCTTACCATCTTCATCTTTGTCTAATTTGCATGAAGGACTCATTGGTGTTCCAAGGGGTTTGATTGATTCCATTCCAAACTTCTTGAGAATTTCTTTGTGTACTTTGTTTGGTTGATGAAAATTCCCTCTTTGCTTTGTTGATTTGAAGTCCTAGGAAGAAATTGAGTTCTCCATCATGCTCATTTCGAATTCACCCTGCATTAACTTAGCAAACTCTTGACATAGAAGATCGTTAGTAGCACCGAATACAATCATCACATATTTGTACTACTAATAATCTTTATCTTTTCTTTTCAAAAATAGAGTTTTATCTACATTTCCTCTAGTAAAATCATTTTCAATTAAAATTTACTTAATCTATCATACCAAGCTCTAGGTGCTTGTTTTAAACCATATAGTGCTTTGTGTAATTTAAAAACATGATTTGAAAATTCATGATCTTCAAAACCAGGTGGTTGTTCTACAAAAACTTCTTCATTTATAAAATCCATTTAAAAATGCACTTTTAACATCCATTTGAAATAAATTGATATTCATATGACATGCAAATGCAAGTAATAATCTAATTGCTTCTAATCTAGCTACAGGTGCAAAGGTTTCATCAAAATCAATTCCTTCTTCTTGATTATATCCTTTTGCAACTAATCTAGCTTTATTTCTAATTACTATGCCATTTTCATCTAGTTTATTTCTAAATACCCATTTAGATCCTATAACTGAATGACCTTTAGGTCTATCAACTAAGGACCATACATTATTTCTAGTAAATTGATTTAATTCTTCTGCATAGCTAGCATCCAATTACTATCTTTTTCAGCTTCTTCAATAGTTTTAGGTTCAATTTGAGATACAAATGCAAGATGATTATTGATATTCCTCATAGATGATCTAGTTCTTACACCTTGAGATGGATCACCTATAATCAATTCCTTAGGATGACCATAAGCATATCTCCAATCTCTTGGCAGATCTACATCATTGCGAGTAGTATCAATAACATCAATTAGGGAATCATCATCTTTAGCTTCTTGTTCATGATCTGAAGATACATCTATATTTAATTTTTCAATATCTCTTTCTAGAAATTTGTATCTTCCTCATCATCAATCTTTTCTGAACTTGATGCTAAAGATTCATCAAAAACTACATGAATAGATTCTTCTACTATTAAGTTCCTTTTGTTAAATACTCTATAGGCTTTACTAGTTGTTGAATATCCTAAGAATATGCCTTCATCAGATTTTGCATCAAATTTTCCTAAGTTATCTTTACCATTATTATGAATGAAACATTTACAACCAAATGCATGAAAATAACTAATGTTAGGTTTCCTATTATTCCATAATTCATAAGGTGTTTTCTTAAGAATTGGCCTAATTAAAGCTCTATTAAGGATGTAACATGCTGTGTTTATAGCTTCCGCCCAAAAGTATTTTGGGGTTGCTTTCACATAGCATGGTACGGGCCATGTCTTCTAAAGTTATATTCTTTCTTTCTACAACTCCATTTTGTTGTGGTTCTAGGTGCAGAAAAGTTATGATTAATGCCATGTTCAATGCAGAAATTTTCAAATAAGTGATTTTCAAATTCTGTGCCATGATCACTTCTAAGAGACACTATGGTGGTTTTTCTCATGACTTTCTTGAAGAATTTCAGAAATATTGAAAAAGTCTCATCCTTATGAGCCAAAAATAATACCCAAGTGAATCTAGAATAATCATCTACTATCACAAGACCATATTTCTTTCCTCCTAGACTAGTGGTTCTAGTTGGTCCAAAAAGGTCCATGTGAAGTAGCTCTAGTGGCCTAGAAGTGGAAACAACATTCTTGGATTTGAAAGAGTTTCTAGTTTGTTTTCCAAATTGACATGCATCACAAATTCTGTTATTTTCAAAATCTAACTTTGGAAGTCCTTTAACTAAATCCATTCTAATTAATTTTGAAATCAAGTGTGTGCTTGCATGACCTAATCTACGATGCCACAACCATCCAATCTCATTTACATTAGCATTATCAGCAACTAAGCAATGACTATTAGTAGACAGATTGTCTAAATCAATTAAATATACATTGCATTTCTACTTCCAGTAAATATAATGCTATTGTCAATAGGATTAGAAACAGTGCAGATAGAAGCTTCAAATGAAACTTTGAAACCTTTATCACACAATTGGCTAATACTAATTAAATTATGCTTTAAAACCATCTACATAAAGAACATTTTCAATAAAAGTGGAGGGAGTTATCTGAATTTTACCAAAGCCCATAATCTGGCCTTTGCCGTTATCTCCGAAGGTTACTACTCCTCTCTTTTATCCTCAAGGGTGATGAATTGATCCTTATCACCCGTCATGTGCCTTGAGCAGCCGCTATCAAGATACCACTTTCGTTTTGATCTTTTGGCCGCAAGACACTCCTGCAAAGTAATCAAACTTTTGTTTAGGTACCCAAGCTTTCTTGGGTCCTTCATGGTTAGTAGCAACAAAGATTGTTCCTTTTGGAACCCATATTTTCTTTCCTTTAATATTTAAATTCTTATTAATTTTTTTAGAATTGCATTCATAGGCTTTGTGTCCTTTCTTGTTACAGCAATAACATGAGACCTCATTTTTCTCATGTTCCTTTCTAAAGAAATTTTTAACATACTTTTGTTTCTTGTTAGGCCTATAACCTAATCCAGCCTTATCAAATACAACTCTTTGATTACTCAATAACAAATTAAGTTTTTCATAGCTATATGTAAATTTATCAACTATATTTTATATTTATCAACTTCTATCTTTAAACTAACATTTTCATTTGAAATTGATTCTTTTTCTTTTAGCAAATTCTTATTTTCAGATTTCAATTCTTCAATTTCATTGAGTTAGTTTATCTTTTCTTTGACAAGATTTAAATATCATTTTTCAAAGATTTACTTTTCTTTTTCAAAACTTTAAAATCACTAACTAGTTCGTTAAATGCATCAAACAATTCATCAAAGGTAAAGTCATGAGTTTCGGTACTTACCTCATCGTCATTTGCCATAAAACAAATGTTTGCAACCTCTTTCTGTTCTTCCTCAGAAGAGATTCCTCGCTATCGCTCCATATTGCAACATATGCCTTTTTCTTTTTTTTGTACCCTTTTTTAATTGAGGACAGTCATATCTAAAGTGCCCCGGTTTCTTACATTCATAGCATATGAGGGGGTCTTTCTCTTTATCCTTGTCATTCTTTTTCTTTTTCACCTTCCATCTTTGTTCCAAATTTTTTCTTGTGGAAGGGTCTCTTTCTTTGCATAAATCTTTTAAATTTCTTAGCAAGGAGTGCAGTCTCCTCCTCATCATCATCTTCTTCATCACTCTGTTTTTTTTTAATTTCTGCAGCTTTGAGGGCAATTGTTTTCTTCTTCTTGACGTCTTCCTCTATATGTTGTTTCATGGTCAACTCATGAGTCATTAGTAATCCAAGTAGCTCCTCCAAAGGTAAGGTATTGAGGTCCTTGGCTTCTTGGATTGCAGTCACCTTTGCTTCCCATGTCCTTGGAAGAGACCTAAGGATTTTACGAACCAACTCAGAGTTAGTATAGGTCTTGCCAAGACTCTTTAAACTATTCACAATATCAGTAAATCTTGTATACGTGCAGGTTATAGATTCAGTTTGTTCCATGCTAAACAATTCATATTTATGAACAAGAATATTAATCTTTGATTCTTTGACTTGATTAGTACCCTCATGGGTAACTTCTAATCTGTCCCAAATTTCTTTTGCGGAAATACATGTAGAAATTCTATTAAACTCATTAGCATCTAATGCACAATATAAAACATTCATGGCCTTAGCATTGAGCTGAGCCATTTTCCTATCGTTTTCATTCCAATCCCTTTCGGGTTTAGGAACTATTGAACCATCTACTATGTGTGTGGGTGTGCTAGGTCCATTAGTGATTACACTCCATAGTTCATAATCTAAAGCTTGAATAAAAATTCTCATTCTAGCTTTCCAATAAGAGTAGTTTAACCATTAAATAAAGGAGGTCTATTTGTAGAATGACCTTCAGCAAATGAAGATCCAGCTTGAGCTGCCATTTGGATCTTTAGCTCTTGATCGTTTGATCAAATAAACAATGAGCACAAGCTCTGATACCAATTGTTGGCCCAGATGCAACCCAAGAGGGGGGGTGAATTGAGTTGTTAAAATTTAGCTTTTTAAAATTATGTGCTTTGAAATAAAAGAGATTGAGTGCAAGATAAATGCTAGGCACAAATAATGAGATATGAAGAGACAAGAGATAAAGCACGGCAAACACAAAGATTTTATAGTGGTTCGGTGTATCCAACACCTACATCCACTCCCAAGTAGCACTTGGGCCCACACTATAATCCTCTTGATTATAGCCGAGTTATTTTACAAGCTCACAACTCAAAACTTGTTGTTTCCCCGGATCACAACGAACCCAGCTGATTTTACCGGGCTCACCAGCATAAAACCCAAACATAAGCTATCCTTAGCTTGTCCCGAGGTATACTACCTCCACTAATTCAATCCCCTTATTGAATTAGCAAATAACAGTTTGAAAAGCAATAAAGATTTCAATACAACACTTAAACAGCTCCTTAAGTGAGCAGATATTCAATAAAATAAATAGGGTAAGAAAAGCCTGATTGAAGCTCTTTGAATGTATGCTTTTCTTCTTTTTTCCTCTTCTCCTTTGAAAGATTGAATCAGCCTCAGCTCAGTTTCTTCACGCGTAGAGAAGTTGAGGATATGGGGCTTTTGCTTTCTCTCTTCAAATGTTGGAAATCTCCTTGATTTGATCTTGAGAAGCTTATGGATTTCTCTTGAACTTTTCTGGGATTGATGGACTTAAGCTCAGAGTATTTCCTTTTTGATTTCTCTCTTTCTTTCTCAGTATTTTCTAAATATTTTCTCTCTTTTTCTTGCTATGTTCTCTCTTTTTCTCCTTTTTTCAAACGACGGATATTCCTCCTTTATAGATCTCTTAATCCAAGGTTTAGGTGGGAAATATAGCCATTGTGAGATGCTTGGATACTCCTACACACAAAGAAAAATAACCGTTAGAGATTAGGTGGAAAAAATATTACCGTTAGAGTCCGTTCTGACAATTGAAAATCCGCTCCTGACAGGTTGGAGTCAGCTCCAGCTTTTCAGGTGTCGGCTCCAGATCGGGTATCCAAAAATAGCAAAGAAAAAGTTTGTTGAGGAGTCGACTCCGAGAAAGTTAAGTGTCGGCTCGTCGCTTTCGGGAGTCGGCTCCGGAATCCAAGATTGTCGGCTCCAGAAATGTCCATAAAACATGCTCTTCTGTTCTCAGACTAGAGTCGGCTTCAGAAACTCAGGTGTCGGCTCCCGAACTCTCAGGTGTCGGCTTTCGAATTCTAGGTGTCGGCTCCGGAAACTAAAACAGAATGCACTTCTCTGTATCTCAGGTTGGAGTCGGCTCCGAAACTCTGAGTGTCGACTCCAGACCATGCCAAAAATCTAGAAACCTTCTGATACTTCTTGGGGTCGGCTCCTGACTTTTGGGTGTCAACTCCAAGTTCTGAACTTTGAAAAATTCCTTTAAAATTTGATTCAAAACTTATTCCTTTTGATTGATTAAACATTTTTAACCCCTGAAACACTTATTAAATCTATCAGAAACATAGTGAATATTCATGTCTTTTGTTAATCATTAAAATTAATAATTGGGTCAACATCCTTGCTTTAGAGATGTTCCCTCCCGTCCCATAAGAGGGAATAGATTATCCTGCCAAACTTAAAAGATTGTTTGGTAGGATAAACAAGAAATGTGGGATTATGCCCCTAGTTTTTCCAAGGATTTTGATGTTAAAAGCTTTTCATAATGTCAACTGATATATATTGAAGACAGCAAAAAGAAAAAAGAAAAAGTCAAGCATTATGCAAAAAAAATATATGAAGTACAATGCCATAAAGCTCTAGGACGTATTAATTTTGCGTGACCTGGATTATTCATTGAAAACAAAATTGGTCCCGGTGGAAAAAAAAAAAAGTAAAGCACATAGATCTCTTAAAATATTTAACATTAATTTATTAAATATAGAATTAAGAAAGAATTTTACCGTATCATCTTCTGTATGGCCCTTGTTTCAACAATCCTCTTCAAACCTGGAAGTTTTGAAATAGAAGCAGTGAACTGAGCAGGAAGAAACCAAAACATACGCACCTAAAAAAATTAGAGATTCCAATTGGCAGACAATGTCTGGTTTGAGAATTATGCAATAATTTAGAACCTCATCCAAATGAAATAGTCACGAGGTATTATTCAAACTTTTTAATCATATATCTAAGATGTTTCTAGTACATATCTGATATGAAACTAAACGTTTATCAATATGGGGTCTCACATGCTTCCTACATTCAAACAGTATCATCCTTAACAAGTTAAGAGTCTCTATCTAAAATCATATCCAAATCTAACTAAATCCAATTATAAGCATATAAAGTTTGTTTGTAGTGTTTCCTATTCACATAGATCATACGTTAAATTTGCTTCAATACCATTTGCAATAATCCAAGATCTCATTAAAAAGCTAGTCAAAAATATTATTTGAACTCCTTAACATTGTACATATTTTAGGATTTTCTAGTAACATAACTAATGATAAAACCATATGCAAACTAAGAACCTTCCAAGCATAACGAAATATTATGTTGTAATTTTCTTGAAACATAACTCATCTATAACTATAATTTAATGTATCCTATCATATAATCCCACTGTATCTCTAACTCTCAAAATTTGTTGCATTTTACCACATCTTTAACTCACGAGGGAACCTTTGCCACATCAAAATAGCCCTCAATTTTCATCGATCGACTAGGTTTTCATTAATTTGCTTACTACTTAATTTAGTGGTTAAAATTTATTTTTTTTGATACTTTTAATATTTAATTTATATAATTTATTTATAAATATAAATATAAATTAATTTTATATCAATTAAAATTCATATTTTTGGATAAATACTTATCCATTTTTAACCTTATTATGATCCTAACATACAATCTGACCACATGTCATAACTCTCAAGACTTGTTGCTTTAGTTGTAACTACAAGACTAATAATGGAACCACATACGAATCAAGAACCTTCCAAGCATAACAAGTTATTAGGGCATAATTTTCTTGAAACATAAGTCATCCATAACTTTAATTCCATGTAATCATATCTTATAATCTTAGTAGGGCTCTAAATCCTAACATCCACTACATCTTACCACATCTCTAATTCATAAGGGAGCCCTTACCATATCAAAACAGCCAAATTCCCCTACTATTGTAGATGACCGATAGTTGCTCATTGGTTGTTAATAGTTTCCATTTCTAGGAAAGGATAGGATTTAGATGATCGATTCCTGATGGTCCAGATTCAGGCTAGGGGTTGTGCACTATGGAGCGATGAATAGGGCAGACCATTGCGGTGAAAATAGGGGAATCTTTCATGGTTGAACATAGCTAGCAGCAATTAATTACAATTGAGAGAGAAAGAGGATGAGGAACGAAGAGGGAGGCAACAACCCTTAATTTTTATCGATTGAATGGGTTTTTGCTTAATTTACCTGCTAGTTAATTTGGTAGTTAAAATTTAATTTTTTGATACTTTTAATATTTGATTTATATAAGCATCTATTTAAAATAAATATAGATATATTTTTTAATATCTGCTAGAATCCGTATTATTAGATAAATACTTATCCGTTTTAGCTTTAGCATGATCGCATCGTACAATCTCACTATTTGTTGTAGCTCTTGAGATGTACTGCATCTCTTATAATTGCAAGACTACGATAGAACCATGTGCAAACCAAAAACCTTTCAAGCATAATTAAATATCAAGTTGTAATTTCTCAAAGCATAATCATCTATAACTCTTAACTCCATGTAATCCCATCTTATAATCATGTTGCATATCTAACTCCTAAGATTTGTTGCATCTTATCATGTTTGTAACTCATGAGGGAGGCCTTTCCCTATAAAATAGCCAGGTCCCTATAATTGTAGATAACCAATGGCAGCCCATAGGCTTTCAAGGGTTGCCATTGCTAGGAAAGGAGGGGGGGTTAGGTGATCAATTCCTAATGGTTGAAATTTGGATCAAAGGCTATGCACCGTGGAGCGACAAAGAGTGAAAACCCATGTGGTGAAAATAGGAGAATCTTAAATGGTTGAACATGGCTAGCAACCACCACAACTTACCAAGGGAGAGGGTGAGGAATGGAGAGGAGGGTGACATCCTCAATTTTTATCAATTGACTAGGTCTTAGCTTAATTTGCTTGCTATTTAATTTGATGGTAAAATTTAATGTTTCAATACTTTCAACATTTGCTTTATATCTCCACCTATTTAAAATAAATATAGGTATATTTTTTTATATCTATTAAAATTTGTATTTATTAGATGAATACCTATATATCTATTTTCAGTCTTAGCATGATCCCATCTCAAAATCTTGCCATGTGTCATAACTATCAAGATTTTCCGCTTCTCTTCTAACTGCAAGACTAAATAGAGCAATGCAATCGCGAACCTTCCATGCATAATGAAATATTAGGTCATAATTTCCTGAAATGCAACTCATATATAAATATAATTATCCATAATCCTATCTTGTAATTTTACTACACCTCTAACTCCCAAGATTTGTTGCATCTTTTCATGCCTCTAACTCATGAAGGAGCCCTTGCCCCATCAGAATAGCTAAATTTTCCTATGGTTGTAAACAATCGAGGGCTGCCCATAGGTTATCAATGGTTAGCATTGCTAGGGGAAGTGGTGTTAGGTGATCGATTTCTAGTAGTCAAGATTTGGACTAGGAGTTGTGCGCTGTGGAGCAACGAACAAGAGAGGTCCATATGGTGAAAGTAAGAAAATCTTCTATGCTTGAACAAGGCTAGCTATTACTACAACTGAGAGAGGAAAAGGGTAAGGAATGGAGAGGAAGATGATAGCCCTTAGTTTTCATCAATCGACTAGGCATTAGCTTAATTTGCTTGCTATTTAATTTGGTAGTTAAAATTTATTTTTTTAATATTTTCAATATTTGATTTATAAATGCTAGAATATATATAAATTTTTTGATACTTATTTGGTTGTATAAATATAAATTTATACCTATATTCGATATAAATATGGTGTAATTTTTTCTATATATATTAGAATCCTTACTTGCTAGGTGAATACCTATCCCTTTTGGCCTTAATGTGATTCCATCTTTCAATCTCGCCGACTCTCAGGACTTGCTTTTTCACTTATAACTATAAAACTAATGATAGAATTGTATCCCAACCAAGAATCTTTCAAGCATAATGAAATATTAGGTTATTATTCCTTGAAACATAACTCATCCATAGCCATGCATTCTCATAATCCTTTCTTATAATTATTTGGATGCCCTTGCATTGTATGGATTATTTTTACCTAATGTTTCAATTTTTTTTTTTCATGCCAGCGATCTAGACATGTCAAGGCTTAAGCAAAGGTTCATGGACTAAAAGATTCTATCCTAACATTACATTACCAAACATGTGATATACCTAAGCATGAAGAATATTCATATTTGGTTTACACATTAATTTGACTGCAGAATGTTGAATATCTTGCATTAATATGTTTAGTTAACAAACCAGATTGCTAAGAATTTAGCTGAAAAATATGTTAAAATTTTAAAAATACCCTTATTTGTAAATTAAAAAGAAACCAAAGCAAAGAAATATTTTAAAATTAATAATTATATTATATAAAACATATACTGATTAATTATATTATATAAAATATATAATTAACACATAGTAATAGAATGTATTATAAATATATAATATAATTTTATAATCAAACATTTTATAGAAATTATATAATATTATATTTAATATAAATAATTATTAAAAAATTATTATTGTAATTAAAAATTTATAAATATAATATACATAATATTGATAAAACTAATTATAATATATATAGTATAATAATTAATATATAATATTATCATGATATTATAACAATAACTATATTTTTATTATATTAACAAAAAATAATAATAAATTTATAATAAAATATAAATATATTCATAATATATACAACTCAATTCAACTCATCTAAGCCTTTTTCAACTACATGGGGTTGGCTACATGAATTTGCTTCCTCTACTCTGCTCTATTCAGCACTAAGTCGACATTCAAAATTATATTCATAATATATACTATTTATTATACTATAAATAAATATAATAATAATAATATAATATTAGAGATACACTTGGTGTAACATCCCAAGCCCACATGCACCGAAACCATGTGGCCCAAAAACTTCAAGCCTACATGCAACAAATCATGTGGCCCAAAAATTTGAGTAGAAGTTAATAGGTAGCAAGTGAACTTGAGTTATAAGCACATAATCCATTTCTTTCACAATGCCCATTTCTTTCTCATACAATGTGGAACTAAACTTGGGTATCACAATTTTTCCACCACAAGCACTAGCCAGAATCTCTAAAACCACATGGCCCAAAAACTCGAGTGAAAGTTAACGAATAGCAAGTGGACTTGAGTTATAAGCACATAACCTATTCCTTCCCCATACAATGTGGGACTAAACTTGGGTATCATACTTGGCTACATTCAAATGTAACTAAGCCTGTATCCTATCACTTCCTATACGATTGGATTCATAGTTCATAAATTTTAAAGTTGAAAAAAGTAGAAAAAAAATAAGATGCCTTCATAATTCATATGAATTTAAAAGTAAAAAAAAGATAATTGAATCCGAAACTTATCTCATAATTTAATAATATTATTAAGTTATAATAGTTATATGATACATTTAATATTATATTATATATTATATTACATAATATTAAATTATATATTAATTATATATATTCTTAATAATCTTTATATATAAATAATTTATAGTTATATAGCATATAAGCTATTTAAAGGGTTTTTTTTTAATTTTGATATTAAATTTCTATCAAACGGCAATTATATTACTATGTTTTGAGATAGTATAATCCCATCAATAAATTAAAGGCCTTGTAAAAACCCGAGTTTGGTGAATCAAACGTGAAATTTTAAAATATTTTTGCTGCAGCCTAAAAATCTTTGAAAATTCTATCAATCAAAACAAAACGTCCTTAAACGTCACACCACTGCTTCTTGGATCGAGTCAACTCAAGCACATGTCAATCAAATCCATGATCTAGCAAGAAATAAGATTAAAATATAAATTGTTGGGAAAAGATAATCTTTTTTGGATTGGATAAGATTAAAAATTTTAGGAATAAGAGAAGACTTGAAACACGTATGTATACGCTTTCTTTAAAGCGTTATTTGTCCTCCCCCTCTCTTCAGAGTTGCTTATGGGATTAAATCTTACAAATAGCTTTTAGGATATGGCAAACCTTGAGAGAATTTGCACCGAAGCAATAATGAAAAATCTCTAAGGAATCAGAACACAATATTTCTGGAGAAGAGATAAGATAACAGATATTCAATTCTCTCAGCTCTATTTGTCGTTAGTTTTATAGACACAAAGGCACCTTTTCATGAAAGGATGTATCCCTTTCAAGTGATCTATCCATTTGAATCATAACATATATCCTTTTAAGTGATATATCCGTTTGGATTATAACGGTTGATTTTGAAAGGCACCTTTTCATGAAAGGACATATTCCTTTTGTTGACCCAATTATTGATTTTGATGATTAACAAAAGACATGAGTATATTCACCATGTTTCTAACAAATTTAATAAGTGTTTCAGAGATTAAAAATGTTTAATCAGTCAAAAGGTGTAACAAAATAAGTTTTGAATCAAAATTGAAAAGAAAATATGTAAGTTTATAACTTAGAGTCAACACCTAAATAGTCAGGAGCCGACCCCAGAGCGTATCAGAACCTTTCTACATTTTTGGCACGGTCCGGAGTCGACACCTAGAGTTTTGGAGCCGACTCTAACCTGAGATATAGAGAAGTGGTTTCTGCATCAGTTTTCGAGAGCCGACACCTGGAGTTCGGGAGCCGACACCTGAAAGTTACGGAGCCGACACTTACAGTTTCTGGAGCTGACTCTAACCTGAGAATAGAGAGCATGTTTTTGGACAAAGTTAGAGTTGACACCTTAGAATTTCGGAGCCGACTTCCGATAGCGCCGAGCCGACACTTAACTTTTTCGGAGCCGACTCCTCAACGAACTTCTTATTACTATTTTTGGACACCCCGATTTGGAGCCGACACCTAAAAGTTGGAGCCGACTCTAACCTATCAGGAACGAATTTTTCAAATGTCAAAACAGACTCCAACGGTAATATTTTTTACCTAATCTCTAACGGCTATTTTCTTTGTATGTAGAAGCAATCCAACTACTCTGCAACGACTATTTTTTTACCTAATCTTGGATTAAGGGATCTATAAAAAGGGGGAACTGTCCGTTTGAAAAGAAGTAGAAAAAAAGAGGAGAATAGAACGGAAAAAGGGAAATATTTTGTGAAAATCCAAAAATCTTGAGAGAGAAATCAAAAGGAAAAGACTCAGAGCTTACATCAACCAATCCAAGAGAGTCCAAAGAGAAATCCAAGGCATTCAAGTTCAAAATCAGAGGATTTTCCAAGTGAAGAAAAAGAAAGCAAAAGCCCTATTTTTTCCCAACTTCTCAATTGTAATTTTTGTGAAGAATCTGAGCTGAGGCATGATTCAATGTTTCAAAGGAGAAGAGGAAAGAAGAAAAGAAGAAAAGCTCAAATCAAATTCGCTTCAAACAGGCTTTTCTTACCCTTGTTTATTTAATTGCATATTTGCTCACTTAAGGAGCTGTCTTGTATTATAAACTCTATTTTTCATTGTTGTTGGCTAATTCAATCAGGGATTGAATTAGTGAGGTAGTATACCTCGGGACAAGCTAAGGATAGCTTGTGGTTGGGTTTTGTGCTGGTGAGCCCGGAAAAACCGGCTGGGTTCGTTGTGATCCCGAGAAAACAACAAGTTTGAGTTGTGAGCTTGTAAAACAACTCGACTGTAATCAAGTAGATTATAGTGTGGACCCAAGTGCTGCTTGGGAGTGGACGTAGGTGTTGGATACACCGAACCACTATAAAATCTTTGTGTTTGCGTGCTTTATCTCTTTCTCTCTATCTCATTTATTTGTGCTTAGCATTTTTTATACATTGCACTCAAGCACTTTCATATCAAAGCATATAGTTTAAAGTGTTAAATTTTAAGAACCCAATTCACCCCCCCTCTTGGGTTGCCATCTGGGCCAACAATTGGTATCAGAGCTAGTGCTCATTTCTTGTTTGATCCAACGATCAAGAGTAAAGATCCAAATGGCAGCTCAAGCTGGATTTTCATTTGCTGAAGGTCATCTACTAATAGACCTCCTTTATTTAATGGTTCAAATATTCTTATTGGAAAGCTAGAATGAGAATTTTTATTCAAGCTTTAGATTATGAACTATGGAGTGTAATCACTAATGGACCTAGCACACCCACACACATTATAGATGGTTCAATAGTTCCTAAACCCGAAAGGGATTGGAATGAGAACGATAGGAAAATGGCTCAGCTTAATGCAAAAGCCATGAATGTTTTATATTGTGCTTTAGATGCTAATGAATTTAATAGAATTTCTACATGTATTTCCGCAAAAGAAATTTGGGATAGATTAGAAGTTACCCATGAGGGTACTAATCAAGTTAAAGAATCAAAAATTAATATTCTAGTGCACAAGTATGAATTGTTTAGCATGGAACAAAATGAAACTATCACATGCATGTACACTAGATTTACTGATATTGTAAATGGTCTAAAAAGTCTTGGTAAGACCTACTAACTCTGATTTGTTCGTAAAATTCTTAGGTCTCTTCCAAGATCATGGGAAGCAAAGGTGACTGCAATCCAAGAAGCCAAGGACCTCAATACCTTACCTTTGGAGGAGCTACTTGGATCATTGATGACCCATGAGCTGACAATGAAGCAGCATCAAGAGGAAGAAGTCAAAAAGAAGAGAACGATTGCCCTTAAAGCTGCAGAAAAGGAAAAGCAGCAGTGAGAAGATGAGGAAGATGATGAGACAGCTCTCTTGCAAAGAAGTTTAGAAAATTTATGCAAAGAAGGAGACCCTTCCACAAGAAAAATATGGAACAAAAATGGAAGGAGAAAAAAGAAAAAGAGAAGGACAAGGACAAAGAGAAAGACCCCTCATATGTTATGAATGTAAGAAACCGGGGCACTTTAGATATGATGTCCTCAATTAAAGAAAGCCTACAAAAAGAAGAAGAAGGCTTATGTTGCAACATGGAGTGATAGCGAAGAATCCTCTTCCGAGGAAGAACAAAAGGAAGTTGCAAACATTTGCTTCATGGCAAACGACGATGATGAGGTAAGTTCTGAAATTGCATGACTTTACATTTGATGAATTGTTTGATGCATTTAATGAATTAGTTAGTGATTTTAAAGTTTTGAAAAAGAAAACAAATCTTTAAAAAATAAAATTTAAATCTTGCAAAGAGAAAGATAAACTAACTCATGAAGTTGAAGAATTAAAATCTGAAAATAAAAATTTGTTAAAAGAAAAAGAATCAATTTCTAATGAAAATGTAATTTAAAGAAAGAAGTTGATAAATATAAAATATAGTTGATAATTTACATATAGCTCTGAAAAACTTAATTTGCTATTGAGTAATCAAAGAGCTGTTTTGATAAAGCTGGATTAGGTTATAGGCCTAACAAGAAACAAAAGTATTAAAAATTTCTTTATAAAGATAAAAAATAATTTTCATGTTATTGCTGTAACAAAAAGGACATAAAGCCTATGAATGCAATTTAAAAATTAATAAGAATTTAAATATTAAAGGAAAGAAAATATGGGTTCCAAAGGAACAATTTTATTGCTACTAACCATGAAGGACCCAAGAAAGCTTGGGTACCTAAACATAAAATTTGATCATCTTGCAGGAGTGTCTTGCGGCCAAAAGATCAAAACGAAAGTGGTATCTTGATAGCGGCTGCTCAAGGCACATGACGGGTGACAAGGATCAATTCATCACCCTTGAAGATAAAAGAGGAGTTGTTATTTGGAGACAATGGCAAAGGCCAAATTATGGGATTTGGTAAAATTCAAATAACTCCCTCCACTTTATTGAAAATGTTTTATATGTAGATGGTTTAAAACATAATTTAATTAGCATTAGCCAATTGTGTGATAAAGGTTTCAAAGTTTCATTTGAAGCTTCTATCTGCACTGTTTCTAATCCCATTGACAATAGCATTATTTTATTGGAAATAGAAATGGCAATGTATACTTAATTGATTTAGACAATTTGTCTACTAGTAATCATTGCTTAGTTGCTAATAATGCTAATATGAATGAGATTGGATGGTTGTGGCATCGTAGATTAGGTCACGCAAGCACACACCTAATTTCAAATTAATTAGAATGGATTTAGTTAAAGGACTTCCAAAGTTAGATTTTGAAAATAACAGAATTTGTGATGCATGTCAATTTGGAAAACAAACTAGAAACTTTTCAAATCTAAAAATGTTTTCCACTTCTAGGCCACTTAGAGCTACTTCACATGGACCTTTTTGGACCTACTAGAACCACTAGTCTAGGAGGAAAGAAATATGGTCTTGTGATAGTAGATGATTATTCTAGATTCACTTGGGTATTGTTTTTGGCTCACAAGGATGAGACTTTCTCGATATTCTGAAATTCTTCAAGAAAGTCACTAATGAGAAAAACAACACCATAGTGTCTCTTAGAAGTGATCATGGAACAGAATTTGAAAATCACTTATTTGAAAATTTCTGCATGAAAATGGCATTATCATAATTTTTCTGCACCTAAGACACCTCAACAAAATGGAGTTGTAGAAAGAAAAATAGAACTTTAGAAGACATGGCCCGTACCATGCTATGTGAAAGTAACCTCCAAAATACTTTTGGGCGGAAGCTATAAACACAGCATGTTACATCCTTAGAGCATTAATAAGACCTATTTTAAGAAAACACCTTATGAATTATGGAATGATAGAAAACCAAACATTAGTTATTTTCATGCATTTGGTTGTAAATGTTTTATTCATAATAATGGTAAAAATAATCTTAGGTAAATTTGATGCAAAATCTGATGAAGGATATTCTTAGGATATTCAACAACTAGTAAAGCATATAGAGTATTTAATAAGAAAGTTTAATTGTTGAAGAATCTATTCATGTAGTTTTTGATGAATCTTTAGCATCAAGTTCCAAAAGATTGATGATGAGGAAGATACAAACATTCTCGAAAATCTTGAAAAACTTAATATTGATGTATCTTCAGATCATGAACAAGAAGCTAAAGATATGATTCGCCTAATGTTGATGTTATTCTAATGATGTAGATCTACCAGAGATTGGAGATACGCTTATAGTCATCCCAAGGAATTGATTATAGGTGATCCATCTCAAGGAATAAGAACTAGATCATCTATGAGAATATTAGTAATCATCTTGCATTTGTTCTCAAATTGAACCTAAAACTATTGAAGAAGCTGAAAAAGATAATAATTGGATGTTAGCTATGCAAGAAGAATTAAACCAATTCACTAGAAATAATGTATGGACATTAGTGAAAGACCTAAAGATCATTCTGTTATAGGATCAAAATGGGTTTTAGAAATAAACTAGATGAAAATGGCATAGTAATTAGAAACAAAGCTAGATTAGTTGCAAAAGGATATAATCAAGAAGAAGGTATTGATTTTGATGAAACCTTTGCACCTGTAGCTAGATTAGAAGCCATTAGGCTATTACTTGCATTTGCATGTCACATGAATATTAATTTATTTCAAATGGATGTCAAAAGTGCATTTTTAAATGGATTATAAATGAAAAGTTTTGTTGAACAACCACCGGTTTTGAAGATCATGAATTTCCAAATCACGTTTTTAAATTGCACAAAGCTTTATATGGTTTGAAACAAGCACCTAGAGCTTGGTATGATAGACTAAGTAAATTTTTGATTGAAAATGATTTTACAAGAGGAAATGTTGATAAAACATTTTTGAAAAGAAAAGATAAAGATTTACTTGTAGTTCAAATTTATGTTGATGACATTGTATTTGGTGCTACTAACAATCTTCTATGTCAAGAGTTTGCTAAGTTAATGCAGGGAGAATTTGAAATGAGCATGATGGGAGAACTCAATTTCTTCCTTGGACTCAAATCAAACAAAGCAAAGAGGGAATCTTTATCAACCAAACAAAGTACACAAAGAAATTCTAAAGAAGTTTGGTATGGAATCAATCAAACCCCTCGGAACACCAATGAGTCCTTCATGCAAGCTGGACAAAGATGAAGAAGGTAAGAAGGTTGATCAAAAATATTATCGAGGTATAATCGGATCCCTACTTTACTTAACTGCAAGTAGACCAGACATATGTTTGCTGTTTGCTATGTGCTAGATTTCAGTCTGAACCTAAAGAATCACATTTAATTGCTGTTAAAAGAATACTAAGATACTAAGTGGAACTAAAAATGTAGGTTTATGGTATTCTAGAGACTCAACATTAAATCTGATTGCTTATTCTGATTCTGATTATGCTGGATGTAAGTTAGATAGAAAAAGCACAAGTGGTGCATGCCAATTTTTAGGAAGTAACTTAATCTCATGGTTTAGCAAAAAGCAAAATTCGGTTGCATTATCTACTGCTGAAGCAGAATATGTTGCAGCTGGAAGTTGCTGTGCTCAAATCCTATGGATTAAGAGACAACTTGAAGACTATGGTATCACACTTGATAAGACACCTATAAGATGTGATAATACAAGTGCAATAAACTTAACTAAAAATCCAATTCAACATTCAAGAACAAACATATTGAAATTAGATATCACTTTATAAGAGAACATGTAGCCAATAATGAAATTTGTCTTGATTATGTGAATACTGAAGAACAATTAGCAGATATATTTACAAAACCCTTAAGTGAAGAGAGATTTTGTTATCTTAGAGGAGAATTAGGATTTGTGATCCTTTGGAATATTTTCTGAAACTCTTAAGGAATGATTATCTAGATTTCATCAATTTCTTGAAAAATCTCGATATTCAATAAGGAAATCTATCTAGATCTTGATTCATTGTTTCCCCAATTCCAAAATTTTATCTAAATTTATGATTTTATTTGAAAGTTTCAGATCCTTGAAACTTTTTTTTCTCTGAAACTGTTAGAGTCGAGTTTGTGAGTCGACACCTTAGTTTTTGATGTTCTGTCTAAGAATTAGAGCCGACTCCGGCTTAGCGGAGCCGACTCTAATTCGAGCGCTGACAGTTTCTGGTTCGGAGCCGACACCCAGTTTTCGGGAGTCGACTCTAAGGTCCTAGGTCAAAAATAAGGGCGAGTCGACCCCATTCATTTAATCGTCTCCAACCCCTCCAAACTCTCTCCAACCTTTCCAAACCCAAAATCCCTCAAATTAACCACTTCCTTATCTCTCAATGGCACCCAAGAGGGGCGTGTTTCGGTGGAGCGTCCGTGACGAGGCGACGCAGGATTCGGAGGCAACCCTCGCCATCCTCCTCTTCGGCCCACTCAAGAAGATGCTCCTTCCCCTCTTCACCCAAAGTAGATCAGCTAGCCGGTAATCACAACTGGGTAGGAAGGTAACTTTCATTTCTTTGAGTCGAAGAAGGTTTCACTATTGGAAGATGTTGAAAGAAATGGTTGGGAAAGATTGTCCCTTAGATATCCCCACTTATCCAGCCTTAGTCAAGGAGTTTTACAATGATCTAGAGAGGAGAAGGAATAGTTAGTTTAGTAAGAGGAAAAAGATTCATATAACCTCTGAAATCTTGGAAATCTTTTAGGATTCCCACAATGGGTTGCTGGAATATCACAGTGAAAGGTCAAATGCTTGTCAAGAATGTTAGGGAGGGATGTAACCGAGTTTGAGAAATTAGGCAAATCAATTAAATCTGAGTTCAGGTTACTTCATAATATGTGGAAGAATTTTATTTCCAAAATTGGTAGATTTGAGTATGTCTCGAGCGAGACATTGTTTATGGATTGTTTTAACTGGTCAGCCAGTTAATTTGGCTGTATGATGGTCTGGTATATGGCTGAAGCTGGGAATAAGAAAAGATCTACTTTACCCTATGGTATGATATTGACTTTAGCATTTCAGAGTCAGGGTGTTGTTATTTCTGAAAATTTCTGAAAATTTCTAAAATTTAGCAACTGTGCATAGAATGGGATTTGAAGAAGGATGGAATTTGGGAAAGAAAAAGTCTCTTGGATGAAAGAGCTACTGATGTTGGAGCTACGACGCCTGGACCCTCTATGAGACATATTTTGCCAGGACCTAGTAGCCCTGCACCTTCAGCAGCTCCTGCACCTGCTTCAAGTTCATTTGTTCAAGCTTCTACCAGTTTTTCTGATATTCAGCTAGAACAACTTAAATGTCTATTTGCTACTTACAAGGAAGAGATGAAAACTGAAATTGACAATAGTCTGATGAATTTAAGAGAAATGTTTTATTCTTTGGATGAGAGAGTAAACAAATTTGAGTCAATCCTTGGATCCTCTTCAGAAGCATTAAAGAATGATCTCAAGAACATTTTTGAGAAACTTAAAGATATTGGAGAAGATTCTGAAACCTATTCCAAATGCAATGCAGAGCTTCAAGACAAAATTATTACTGCATGTGGATTCATTGATAGAAGATTGAAGAAATTTGTCAGAACTCAAAGTGAAGGAATGAAAAAAATTATAGAAGAATTGCAAAGGCTTCTTAGAAATCATTAAATACTGCATTTTGATACTTTTGATGTAATTTCTTTTTCTGAAATGAAGTTACTTTTAATGTAATGAAGTTTGATGAAATGAAGTTCTTTTTGATGTAAAATGTTTACTTTTTATCATATGTAATGTTGAACTTTGAATGAGTGAATTACTTGTATTTTGCAATGCAATTTGACTGTTCTTTTGAGAAAGATTAATTGAACATGAATCTTTTCTAAAACCTTTTTGTTGATTAAAAAAAGGGGGAGAGAAGATTGTATATGCATTGGAAACAAATAAGCTTAATGAATGAGTATCAAGCTTTAAATGCTTAATTAATTGGTATGCTTTAAATGCTTAATTAATTATGACCATTTGATATGCTCATTAAGTTTTGACATCAAGTAGTTTCGATAAGATAAGTATCAAGCTTTAAATGCACTTAATTTGATATGCTCATTAAGTCTTAATGATAAAGTGAGAAGATGTTAAATTGAGTATCATAGGGGGAGCTACCTCATTCAGGGGGAGCTTAACTATGAGAACTTAAAATTTGAGAAATTTGATTTGCAACTCTTATTGTTTAATCATGCATATACTCTATGTTTTTGTCATCATCAAAAAGGGGGAGATTGTTGACCCAATTATTGATTTTGATGATTAACAAAAGACATGAGTATATTCACTATGTTTCTAACAAATTTAATAAGTGTTTCAGGGATTAAAAATGTTTAATCAGTCAAAAGGTGTAAGGAAATGAGTTTTGAATCAAAATTGAAAAGAAAATACGTAAGTTCAGAACTTAGAGTCGACACCCAAACAGTCAGGAGCCGACCCCAGGGCGTATTAGAACCTTTCTACATTTTCGGCACGGTTCGGAGTCGACACCTAGAGTTTCGGAGCCAACTCCAACTTGAGATATAGAGAAGTGGTTTCTGCATCAGTTTCCGAAGCTGGCACCTGGAGTTCGGAAGTCGACACCTGAAAGTTGCGGAGCCGACACTTATAGTTTCTGGAGCCGACTCTAACCTGAGAACAGAGAGCATATTTTTGGACAAAGTTAGAGTCGACACCTTGGAATTTCGGAGCCAACTCCCGATAGCGCCAAGCCGACACTTAACTTTTTCGGAGCCGACTCCTCAACGAACTTCTTATTACTATTTTTGGACACCCCGATTCGGAGCCGACACCTAAAAGTTGGAGCCAACTCCAACCTGTCAGGAACGGATTTTTAAATGTCAGAACGGACTCCAATGATAATATTTTTCCACCTAATCTCTAACGGCTATTTTTCTTTGTATGTAGAAGCAATCCAACTACTTGGCTATTTTTTTACCTAATCTTGGATTAAGGGATCTATAAAAAGGGGGAACCGTCCGTTTGAAAAGAAGTAGAAAAAAAAGAGGAGAATAGAACGAAAAAAGAGAAATATTTTGTGAAAAATCCAAAAATCTTGAGAGAAAAATCAAAAGAAAAAGATTCGGAGCTTACATCAACCAATCCAAGAGAGTCCAAAGAGAAATTCAAGGCATTCAAGTTCAAAATCGGAGGATTTTCCAAGTGAAGAAAAAGAAAGCAAAAGCCCTATTTTTCCCAACTTCTCAACTGTAATTTTTGTGAAGAACCTGAGCTGAGGCATGATTCAATTTCAAAGGAGAAGAGGAGAAGAAGAAGAAGAAAAGCTCAAATCAAATTCGCTTCAAACAGGCTTTTCTTACCCTTGTTTATTTAATTGCATATTTGCTCACTTAAGGAGCTGTCTTGTATTATAAACTCTATTTTCCATTGTTGTTGGCTAATTCAATCAGGGGATTGAATTAGTGGAGGTAGTATACCTCGGGACAAGCTAAGGATAGCTTGTGGTTGGGTTTTGTGCTGTGAGCCCGGAAAAACTGGCTGGGTTCGTTGTAAGCCCGAAAAAACAATAAGTTTGAGTTGTGAGCTTGTAAAACAACTCGACTGTAATCAAGTGGATTATAGTGTGGACCCAAGTGCTGCTTGGGAGTGGACGTAGGTGTTGGATACACCGAACCACTATAAAATCTTTGTGTTTGTCGTGCTTTGTCTCTTTGTCTCTATCTCATTTATTTGTGCCTAGCATTTATCTATACATTGCACTCAAGCACTTTCATATCAAAGCACCTAGTCTTAAAGTGTTAAAATTTTTTAAGAACCCAATTCATCCCCCTCTTGGGTTGCCATCTGGGCCAACACCTTTTGAGTGATATATCCTTTTGAATCATGATATATCCTTTCAAACAATATATCCATTTGAAACTTATTTAAATATTTGTCACATGCACGTGCCTCGTGCCCACTTTTATTATTTATCTTCTTTCTTTATAATTAAACAATAAATCCAACAATCCCCCACTTGTTCATATATAAAGAAATATTCCAGAAAAGAAACGGTTTATATTAATACAGTAAAGTATCGTTTGATTTGAACTTTACCTTAGTGTATGTACCATAAGACTTTGTCAAATCCTAGGTATCATAAAAGCTTTGAACCTATTATTTTTAGTGACAAAAACGGTGATATATACACACATAAAAACTCTTGTGTTCATAAATTCCACACCAAACTTACTTAGCACTGTTATGGCCATGTGCTCATTCTGATTCATGAACTTTTCAGAGAAAGAAAAACTCCAAATCTCCTTGAGAAGACACCATCTCTAAGTTCATATAGGTGAATTTCTTCTAGTATCTTTGTTACATTTAAGATACTTGTCTTAAATAGACTGAAATTCATTAAGAGTTTTTGATTAACTCAACCCTCAAACTGTAACATTACTTCAGCACTTTACATCTTAGATAGGGCTTATTTATTAGTGCTGATATTTATCTATTTATCAATAATTTATTTTTCTCATTGAACCTAATAACTAGTGATTGACTAATATTAGGTTGAGTTGCCATCATTGATAATATATATTTTTTAACTTAGGAGTTTTAGCCTCATCTCTTTAGATGTTGATTTCACTAAGTCTCTGGCCAAAAGGCTTAGTAAACGGATATGCTAAGTTCTTACTTGATTTTACAAAAGTAAGGAAGATAATTTCATCTTTAATTAGATTCCTTATATAATCATGTCTTAGACTAATATGCCTAGACTTTCATTGTATGTATCACTATATGCTCTAGCTAAAGTGGCTTGACTATCACAATGTATAGATATAGAAGATAAGTTCTTTGATGTCAAAGGAATTTCTAAAAGAAAATCCCTTAGCCATTCATCTTCTTTCCCTTTTCTGCCAGAGCTACAAACTCAGATTCCATAGTTGAATGTGTAATTAAAGTTTGTTTCTTGGATTTCCAAGATATAGCACCTCCTCCTAGGGTAAACACCCAACCAGTAGTAGATTTATTGTCTCCTACACTTGATATCCAACTAGCGTCAGTATATCCTTCTTGACAGTACGAAATTTTGAGTATAATAGACCAAGATTCTTGTTTTTCTTAGATAACCAAGAACTCTCTCACTGGCCTTCCAATGCTCATAGCTTGGGTTGCTAGTAAATCTACTTAATTTACTAACAGCAAATGCTATATCTGGTCTTGTACATTGATCCGCATACATAAGACTACCAATAGCACTATATTCAATTTGAGCTACAACTCTTCCATCATTCTTTAGAAGCTTGATATTTGGATCAATCGGGGTACTAGCTTCCTTAATTTTTAAGTGGTTGAATTTGTTCAACACTATCTCTATATAATGTGTTTGGCTAAAAAATAACCCCCATTATCTTTAGTTATTTTGATACCTAGAATGGTATCTACTTGTCCAAGATCCTTCATTTTAAATGTGGAAGATAGAAACCTCTTTGTTTCTATGACACCTCTCATGTCATTGCTCACTATTAACATATCATTAACATATAAACAAACAAATATCACATATTCATTACATACTTTTGTATAAAAACATTTATCTGCAATGTTATGAACAAAACCATTTGACAAAATAGCAAATTCAAATTTTTCATGCCACTGTTTGGGTGCTTGTTTTAAACTATATAGTGATTTAACAAGCTTACACACTTTATGTTCATTTCCAGGCAAGATGAAGCCTTCTGGCTATTCCATGTAATCCTCTTCATTAAGATCACCATTTAAGAATGCAGTTTTAACATCCATTTGATGAACATGAAGATCATGGATTGATGCTAAAGCAAATAAAATTCTAATGGAAGTTATTCTTGCTACTGGAGCATATGTATCAAAATAATCAATTCCTTCCTTTTGTCGAAACCCCTTTGCTACTAATCTAGCCTTAAAAGTATGAAGAGTTCCATTAGTATGATACTTTCTTCTAAACACCCACTTACAACCAATGGGTTTAAAACCATGGGGTAAATCAACAAGTTCCCAAGTGTGGTTTGATATAATAGAATCCATTTCATCATTTATAGCATCTTTCCAAAAAGCAGCATCTCTAGAATACATAGCTTCCTTGTAAGTTTTAGGATCATCTTCAACTTAAAGAACAAAAGGAGTTGTTCTCATGACTTTTTTTATTTCCTTCTACTAAGTAAAAGGAGATAAGTTGAGAGTCAATCTCATCATGTCCTAATTCTGTTGCTTTCCATATTCTTTTGCTTTTACGAGGTTCACTAGGTTGTTGATCTTCAGTCTTAGAATATGTCTTCAATTGTGATCCTCCACTAATAAGAGTTTGAGATTTATTTTCTGAAATTAATAAATGCTCAAAAAATTTCACATCTCTGAATTCTATTATTATATTAGACTCTAAATTTAAGAGTCTATATGCCTTGCTATTTATAGAATAACCTACAAAAGTACATCTAATCCTCTTAGACCCAACTTGGTCCATTTGGGATCATTATTTTTGTAATATGCAAGACACCCCCACTTTGAAATACCCTATATTGGGTTTTCTTCCTTTCTATAATTGATAAGAGAAATTTTATTTCTTTTTAAAGGAATTCTATTAAGAATATGACAAGCAGCAAGGAGAGCTTCACCCCATAAATTGAATGGCAATTTAGCATTTAATAACATTACATTAATCATTTCAAGAAAAGTTCTATTTTTTCTTTTAGCCAAACCATTTTGTTCAGGTATTCGAGGTGCAGAACATTCATGAATAATACCATTTTCTTCACAAAATATATAAAATCATTTGAAAAATATTCTCCTCCTTTATCACTTCTAAGAACTTTGATTTTTCTTCTTAATTGATTTTCTACTTCAGCTTTATAAACTTTAAACATTTTAAAAGCCTCATCTTTATGTTTCAATAAATAAACATAAGTAAATCTTGAGCAATCATCTATAAATGTGATAAAATATTTATTACCACTCTAGTTAACATACCATTTAGTTCGCATATATCTGAATGTATGAGATCTAATAATTAAGAATTTCTTTCAACATTACTAAAAGGTTTTTTTACCATCTTTGATTTAACACATATTTCATATTTTTCAAATTTATCAACATTATCACAGGAAATTAAACCACATTTAATCATTCTCTTCATAGTGCTAATTCCTACATGTGCTAATCTACCATGCCATAAAGAAACAGAATCAACCATATAAGCAGAAGCACCATTATTATTAATAGTATTATCAGCAATACATAATTTGACCATTCCATAACATGAATAACCTTTTCCAACAAAGACACATTACGGGATAAAATTAGTTTTCCCGCGTCATACACAGATTTTATTCCAGGTTTTCCCAAAAGATCCCCACTAGCTAGATTCCTATTCATATCAGGGACATGAAGAACATTAGTTAAGGTAACTTTCTTTCCAGAAGTGAAGAAAAGTTCCACAGTTCCTTTGCCTAACACCTTGGATCGGCCTTCATTTCCCATTTGAATCTCATGTCCATCAATTTCTTCATGATAAGTTTTAAACAGTGACCTATCATAACAAACATGGATTGTGGCACATGTATCATACCACCAGCCAGGAATCTTGCCTTGAACAGTGTTGATCTCACTCATAGCAGCAATAATCTCTTCACTGTCCTTCACGGAGTTCACCTTTGCCTCTTGGTTGGCTTTCTTCTTAAACCTGCAATCACGAGCATAATGCCTAGATTTGCCACAGACAAAGCATGCTCCCTTGGTCACCTTTTGGTTTTTAAATTTCTTGAACTTTCCTTGATTCTTTTTAGGACCCAAAAAATTTCCTTTATTTTGGTTGCCTTTATTGGCCTGTTAGAGCTTACTCACTGCATTTGCCTTAGTAAGGCCTTCATAAGAATTTTCATTCTTATCTCTTTCCCTCGATTCCTCTTCGATTCGTAGGTGTTTCTGAATATTTTCAAAGAAAAATCTTCAGAATTATGAAGTAACCTTTTTATGTAGCCTTTCCAGGAAGATGGTAATTTTTCCATAATGGCACCAACTTGGAAAGATTCAGGAAGTTCAATCTTCACGGCCCTCAGTTTGTTCACAATCACTTGCAATTCATGTACTTGAGGCAAAATAGGTTTATCATCAAGCATTTTAAAATCAAAATATTTAGAGATTAAAAATTTCTTTGTACCTTCCTTCTCAGCCTTATATTTGAATTCTAGTGCTTTCCAGATATCTCTTGCAGATGGATTATCAGTGTATAGATCATAAAGACGATCTGATAGGGCATTCAAAATATGACCACGACATATGAGTTCATCCTCTTGTCGTTTCTTACGTGCTGCCTTTCTCTCTTAGAGTCCTTGTCAGAAGGTTCTGGAATTGCTTCAAGATCAGGATCAAGAACATAGAAAATCTTCAGGGCTATCAACAGAAACTTCAATTTATCTTGCCAGCGAGTAAAATTAGTCTCATCAAAATGATCCAAACGAACAAGGTCTTGATTCATCACTTTGATGGTGGCGTTTGCAGTATCAATCTCCATAACCGCAAATAACGCTTTAAGAATGTTGGGAAGAGCTAATCTTTTTTGGATTGGATAAGACTGAAAATTTTAGGGTTAAGAGAAGACTTGAAACACGTATGTATACGCTTTCCTTAAAGCGTTATTTGCCCTCCCCTCTCTTCAGAGTTGCTTGTGGGATTAAATCTTGCAAATAGCTTTTAGGATATGACAAGCCTTGAGAGATTTGCACCGAAGCAACAATGAAAAATCTCTAAGGAATCAAAACATATATTTCTGTAGAAGAGATAAGATAACATATATTCAATTCTCTCAATTCTATTTGTCGTTAGTTTTATAGACACAAAGGTACCTTTTCATGAAAGGACGTATCCCTTTCAAGTGATCTATCCGTTTGAATTATAACATATATATCCTTTTAAGTGATATATCCGTTTGAATTATAATGGTTGATTTTGAAAGGCACCTTTTCATGAAAGGACGTATCCCTTTCGAGTGATATCCTTTTGAATCATGATATATCCTTTCAAACAATATATCCGTTTGAAACTTATTTAAATATATGTCACATGCAGGTGCCTCGTGTCCACTTTTATTATTTATCTTCTTTTTTTATAATTGAACAATAAATCCAACATAAATTTATCAAAATCAAACTAACCAAGAACCACTGCCCTCCCTTCATGGCTACAAGATTGATGTGTTTAGGTCGTCTCAGTTCGGTCATCTCAGTTCAGTCACCAAGCTTCTGTCCATTGGGCCAGAGGATGTCGGAAAACACTTTTTGATATGTTTGGAAGAGCTCAAGGGCCGGAGATGAGGTCAGGACCGCCGCTTGCCGTCACCTCTTCCACCCCAACTCATCTATAGGTAGTGATATGGTTGGTAAACAGGAAGTAAGATCGGGTCCTAGGCGGTCCCTGGTCCTAGGCGGCCTCCAGGTTCTGGACGGCCCCTAGCCCTAGGCGGCCCCCAGGTCCTGGGCGGCCCCTAGTCCTAGGCAGCCCCCAGGTTCTGGGAGGCCCCAGCTTCTAGGCGGCCCCTAGTCCTAGGCGGCCCCAGGTTCTGGGCGGCCTCCAGGTCCTGGACAGCCCCTAGCCCTAGGCGGCCCCAGGCTCTGGGTGGCCCCCAACTTCTGGGTGGCCCCTAGTCATAGGCGGCCCAGGTTCTGGGTGGCCTCCAGGTCCCAACGGCCCCTAGCCCTAGGCGGCCCCCAGGTCCTGGACGGCCCCTAGTCCTAGGGGCCCCCAGGTTCTAGGCGGCCTCCAGGTCTTGGACGGCCCCTAGCCCTAGGCGGCCCCCGGGTCCTGGACGGCCCCTAGTCCTAGGGGCCCCCAGGTTCTGGGCGGCCCCAGGTCCTGGATGGCCCCTAGTCCTAGGCGGCCCCCAGGTTCTGGGCGGCCTCCAGGTCCTGGATGGCCCCTAGCCCTAGGCGGCCCCGGGTCCTGGACGGCCCCTAGGCCTAGGCGGCCCCCAGGTTCTAGGCGGCCTCCAGGTCTGAACGGCCCCTAGCCCTAGGCAGCCCCGGGTCCTGGGGCCCCTAGCCCTAGGCGGCCCCCAGGTCCTGGACGGCCCCTAGCCCTAGGCGGCCCCGGGTTCTGGGCGGCCTCCAATCTTGGAATCATTCTCGTATCAAAAGCACTAAACGCGAGGAGCTGTCGTGTCCTGAACAGAAATCGAGAATCATTAAGCATCATGACGCTTTAAATGACTCGAATAAGACAAACGCTAGAGCATTACCATCCATCGAAAAGCTCAAATAAAGGAGATACTGAGCACCTATTTTAGGGCCAGATAACTCTTCTCTGACTCTGACATTCCCACTAACCCTGACATTCCCTTGGAAAACCGAGATCATCATGAAGATCCTTAGCTTCCGGAGCAAGTTTCTTAATACCTTTGCTAATAATTATCAATAAATAACCACGTGGCACGCTCTCGTCTGAAGCTAACTTTTATCTTACACGTTGACTTTCTAGCCGAAAAAGAAAGAAAGAAAAAGTGACTCGATGCTGATGATATGATGATGAAAAGGAGAAGAGAACATTTTGGGGGAAAAAGGCTCGAAAGATATAAGAGGAAGGGGGTTCTTTGGGGGGGACTCCTCTTCCTCCATTAGGAGATCTCGTAACAAAGAAAACTGTACTGGTGATTCAGCATCAACAGATTGGCGCGCCAGGTAGGGGGACGTCGCAGCGGCGAGTAACTCTTGTTCTATGAATATGAGCTCTAGATCTCCGGAAGAGGATCCCTCTGATTGGTCTGGGGGGCATCTCTTGCCTCCCAACCATGGTCGCAAGATTCTTGGCTCTTCCGAGCCAGTGAAGTCAAACCCTCCGGTTTCTTCCTCGCCACTGCCGGCTCCAGCTATTCCTCAGGACCCACTGGTGATCCTTACCCAGCAAGTTCAAACCCTTGTTGGGATGGTTCAGCAGATGCAGGAACAGCATTCTAGAGGAGCCCGGCAATGGCTCGAGCCACCTCTGTTGCCCAGATCGGCTACTCCTGTCAGCCGACAATCAGCTCGAGGGAGATCCCCTCCGACAAAGCCTCTCTGCCCCTATTCATCTGGAAGGCTTCACTCTCAAAGTTCCCGGGGCGGCTCGCGCTCTCTCACCCGTTCCCCGGCAGCCCACCTGCCGGCGGCGGGGGAAGGAGCCTTATGCGGAGCACCGCCGGTGGCATCGTCGGTCCGCATCTTATTCCCCTGAGCCAGCCGGGGACATATGGCTGATAGATGGAGAGGCGCCTTGATGAGCAAGATCGAAGGCTAGAGGAGCTTAGTCAAAGAATTAACAATCAGCCGGGGTCAGATTATGATACCCGCCCTCCTCTTACTCGGCGAGTTATGGAGGAACCTATTCCAAGGAGATTCCGGTTCCCCCAACTGGACCCCTATGACGGCACCACTGATCCCCTGGATCATCTGGAGAGCTATAAAGCCATTATGCAAGTCCAAGGAGCGACTGATGCCCTCCTGTGCATTGCCTTCCCGGCCACCCTCCGTAAGGCGGCCCGTGTTTGGTACTCTCGTCTGCCTTCGCGTAGTATTGATTCTTTTCGACAACTGGAGAGGTCTTTCTTGGCTCATTTCGACGCTTGTCGGAAGATTCCTCGAGTAGCAGACAGCTTGTTCTCCGTGCAGCAGCAAGAAGGAGAACCTCTGAAAGACTTTATAACCCGTTTCAAGGTGGCGGCCCTGGAAGTCTATCATCTTGATGATGCGGTGGCCATGCTGGCTTTAAAGCGGGGGCTCCGTCCCTCCCGTTTTACCTATTCTCTGGACAAGAGACCTCCTTGCTCTTATGCTGACCTCTTGAGCCGCGCAGAAGTACATCCGCGCCGACGAAGCTGATTCATCAAGGAGAGGTGCGCAGGAGAGGACTGGCAAGAGACCCGCTCGCCCAGAGTTGAGCGGGCCCCCTCCCAAGAAGTCCGAACCTTCGCGCCGACCGACTGACCGCCGCAAGAGCTTGGCCCCAGAGAAGACCATCTTACACCCCTCCTAGCGCCCCGGGCTCATATCCTTATGGAAATTGAAAACGAGCCTTATTTACGGCGTCCACCCCCGTTGAAGAAGGCGCTGCGCGACAGGAGCCGTTATTGCCGTTTCCACAGAGATTACGGCCATGACACTGAAGAATGTCGGAATTTGAAGCAAGCCATCGAAGAACTCATCCAGAGAGGATACCTTGGGCAGTACATCCAGAAGAAAGAGGCTCCTCCCGTACCAGCTTTGATGGGACCTCCTCCCGCTCAAGCCAACATCGATAACACCCCGACAGAGCGGATGGTGGGCATGATTTCCCGTGGAGGAGCATCATCTTCTAAGAGGCCAAGGGGAGGGGGAGAATTAGATGATGTAATCCCTTTTAAGGGAGATATAGCGGGGGTAGTGTTGTAAAAGATGATAGCGTCGTCGTTTCAATGACGGTCGCTAAACACCCTGTAAAGAGGATCTTAATCGACAGTGGAAGCTCCGCTAATGTGCTTACTTATGATGCATTTCTTCGGATGAATTTATCTCCTGACTCTCTTCGACCTGTAGCCGTCCCTCTAGTCGGTTTCACTGGAGACTCTATACGAGTGGAGGGCGAGATTACCCTACCGGCGACGGCAGGATCGCCGCCATGTCAGAGCACGGTAATGCTGGACTTTCTGGTGGTTCGGGTCCCCTGGCCTACAACGCCATTCTCGGCCCCGGGTTGAATATATTAGATGCAGTTATATCTACCAAGCGCCTATTGGTGCAGTTCCCTACCAACCAAGGAGTCGGCGAGATGCATGGAGAGGTAAACTCGGTCAGACCCTGCTATCATCTAGCTCCTAGTCCCCAGGTGGTTAAATTCCCCGGTCGCCGAGTCGTTTGACCCAGAGAAGTTGAGCGGAGGGGAGAGCCAGCGGAGCTTCTGATATCTTGCCCCCTGGGAGGTGATCCACCAAGACCGTGCAAATTGGTGAGCTCCTCCCCCCTGAAGTCCGGGATCAGCTCCTAGCCTTCTTATCGGCGAATGCGGATGTCTTCGCCTGGAAAATGACGGACATGGTCGGGATTCCCCGGAGGTGATTACTCATCAACTTAATATCAACCCAAGCTGCCGCCCTGTCCGCCAGAAGAAAAGGAGTTTCGCCCCTGAGCGGCAGAGGATCATTGACGAAGAGGTGGATAAATTGCTTATGGCCGGTCATATTCGGGAGGCACAATATCCTGATTGGCTAGCCAATGTGGTCATGGTCCGGAAGGCCAGCGGAGGATGGAGGATATGCATCGATTACACCGATCTTAACAAAGCTTGTCCTAAGGACAGTTTTCCGTTGCCACGGATCGACCAGTTAGTAGATTCAACTTCTGGTTATGAACTTCTTAGCTTCATGGATGCTTTCTCGGGGTACAACCAGATAAAATTGAACCCCTTGGATGAAGAGCATACTTCTTTTATCACCGAGAAGGGCATCTATTGTTATAAAGTAATGCCCTTCGGATTGAAGAATGCAGGAGCTACCTATCAGAGGCTGATGAACAAAGTTTTTAAAGACCAGCTCGGCCGCAACATGGAAGTATATGTAGATGATATGTTGACAAAAGCACCTGTGCCACTGGCCATGTCGCCGACCTGCAGGAGACTTTCCACAACCTCCGGCTCCATAGAATAAAGCTCAACCCACGCAAATGTGCATTTGGAGTTACTGCAGGGAAATTCTTGGGTTTCCTGGTGACCCGGCGGGGAATTGAGGCAAACCCAGAGAAAATTCAAGCCATTCTTGATATGAGGCGGCCAGTATGTAAGAAAGAGGTGCAACAACTCACCGGAGGATAGCAGCATTAAGCCGATTTTTGTCAAGATCGGCGGAGAGGTGTTTACCCTTCTTCAAGGTCTACGTAAAGCGGACGGTTTTGAGTGGACGAAGACTGTCAACGAGCTTTTGAAGAACTTAAGGAGTTCTTGTCCACACCGCCCCTGTTGTCTAAACCGGAGGAGGGAGAAAAGCTCTTCCTCTATCTTGCGGCTTCCTCAGAAGCCGTCAGTTCCGTTCTGGTGCGTGTCGGCGACCACGCCACTCAAGACCTGTATATTATACCAGCAAGGTACTTCATGGTGCAGAAGAGAGGTATTCCAAAACGGAGAAGGTCATTTTTGCTTTATTCATCTCCGCCCGACGACTCAGACCCTACTTTCAGGCCCATCCTATAGTCGTCCTCACTGATCAGCCTCTCAGAGCCATTTTGTCTCGCCCAGATACCTCTGGCCGGTTGGCCAAGTGGGCCATCAAACTAGGGGAATTCGACTTGTCATTTCAGCCCAGAGCATCTTTGAAATCCCAGGTCTTGGCCGACTTCCTAGTAGAGTGCACTTGGTCTGAAGAGCATCAAGAGGAGTCCCCCCGGATTCTTTTAGATGTCGACGAAGAGAATGATAAGGCATGGGTCCTCCACGTCGATGGAGCCTCCAACTCCCAGGGGAGCGGAGCTGGTCTTATTCTCGCCAGCCCAGAGGGTGTGGTGCTGGAGTATGCTCTTCGTTTCCTCTTTGAAGCCACTAACAATCAAGCTGAATATGAGGCCTTGTTAGCCGGAATCAAACTAGCACATGGGATGGGAATCAAGCATCTCCGAGCTTTCACTGACTCACAGCTTATTTCTGCCCAGGTGTCTGGGGAGTATGAGGCTCGGGACCCTGTTATGTCCCAGTATCTAAGCAAGGTTAAACTATTAATTCCCTTGTTAGATCACTTCACCATTAGTTATATCCCTAGAGGTGAAAATGCTAGAGCTGATATGTTGGCCCGACTTGCTACATCCGCGGACAGCTCCATGGGCAAAACCTACATTGAGTACCTGGAGACACCTAGCATCGAGGCCGCGGAAGAAGCTTTGCCAGTTGCCCAAGAAGAAACTTGGATGGAATTTATATCCGATACTTGAAGGACGGCGTCCTCCCAGTTGACCATGAGGAAGCCAAGCTGCTCAAGCGGAGGGCCTCCAAGTTTGTACTGCTAGATGGCCGACTCTACAAGAGATCCTTCTCCCAGCCTCTCCTCAAGTGCGTCAGCTCGGCAGACGCGGATTATATCTTAGGGAGATTCATGAAGGCATCTGTGGGAATCATTCGGGAGGCCGATCTCTGGCGCGTAAAGCCCTCCGACAAGGATATTATTGGCTGACTATGCAAGAAGATGCAACTGAACTAGTGAAAAGATGTGGCCAATGCCAACGGTACGCCTGTATTCAGCGGCAACCGGCTTCTCAGTTAAACCCTCTTTTTGCTCCCTGGCCTTTCGCTCAGTGGGGCATGGACATTCTCGGCCCTTTCCCTCCGGCATCGGGACAGCGAAAATTCCTACTTGTCGCCGTCGATTATTTTACTAAGTGGGTCGAAGCCGAAGCACTCGCCAAGATCACTGAAGCCAAGGTCAAAGCCTTTTTCTGGAAAGCCATTATTTGTCGATTCGGCATACCACATACTCTTGTCACTGACAACGGCCGACAGTTCGACAACGTTGCCTTCAAGACTTTTTGCGCCGATCTCGGCATCACGCATCGATTCGCCTCCGTCGGCCATCCACAATCTAATGGAGAGGCCGAGGTTACGAATCGTATGATATTGCGGGGACTGAGGACCAGGCTGGATACGTCCAAAGGAAATGGGTGGAAGAACTCCCGAGTGTGCTCTGGGCATACCACACAACTCCCAGGACACCGACAGGAGAGACGCCGTTTAATCTGGTTTTCGGTTCCGAAGCTGTTATCCCAGTCGAGATTGGCCTGCCAAGCATTCGAGTAGAATCATATGACAAGCTGATAACCTCCCTAATTTAAGAGCCAGTCTCGACCTCATTGATGAAGCGAGAGACCGAGCTCAAGTTAGAATGGCGGCCTATCAGCAGCGGGTGGCGAGATATTATAATACCCGCGTCGCTCCAAAAACTTCCGTCAAGGAGATTGGTTCTGAGAAAGGCTTCGGTGTCCAAACCAACGGAGGGGGCAAACTATCCCCGAACTGGGAGGGGCCCTACCGAGTAGCAGAAGTCCTTCACCGTGGAGCGTACCGACTTGAAGATCTGAATGGGCGACCGATCCCCGATAATACCATCAGTAATGTAATGAATGTACTTATCCAAAAATTAATGAATGCACATATTTGGAGATCTTCTGTGAAACAATCCTTCAAAGGAGCTGGGCGGCCCCACAGTCCTAAGGACACCCCCGGGCTGGTATCACTTACCCCTGAGGAGGTTCAAGTCCATGACTTAGGCGGCCCCATCTCAAACTCTTGGGCAGGTATCCGACTACCCCAAGAAACAATCCTTCAAAGGAGCTGGGCGGCCCCACGGTCCTAAGGACACCCCCGGGCTGGTATCACTTACCCCTGAGGAGGTTCAAGTCCATGACTTAGGCGGCCCCATCTCAAACTCTTGGGCAGGTATCCCTACCCCAAGAAACAATCCTTCAAAGGAGCTGGGCGGCCCCACAGTCCTAAGGACACCCCCGGGCTGGTATCACTTACCCCTGAGGAGGTTCAAGTCCATGACTTAGGCGGCCCCATCTCAAACTCTTGGGCAGGTATCCAACTACCCCCAAGAAACCTTCAAAGGAGCTGGGCGGCCCCACAGTCCTAAGGACACCCCCGGGCTGGTATCACTTACCCCTGAGGAGGTTCAAGTCCATGACTTAGGCGGCCCCATCTCAAACTCTTGGGCAGGTATCCGACTACCCCCAAGAAACAATCCTTCAAAGGAGCTGGGCGGCCCCACAGTCCTAAGGACACCCCCAGGCTGGTATCACTTACCCCTGAGGAGGTTCAAGTCCATGACTTAGGCGGCCCCATCTCAAACTCTTGGGCAGGTATCCAACTATCCCCAAGAAATAATCCTTCAAAGGAGCTGGGCGGCCCCACAGTCCTAAGGACACCCCCGGGCTGGTATCACTTACCCCTGAGGAGGTTCAAGTCCATGACTTAGGCGGCCCCATCTCAAACTCTTGGGCAGGTATCCGACTATCCCCAAGAAACAATCCTTCAAAGGAGCTGGGCGGCCCCACGGTCCTAAGGACACCCCCGGGCTGGCATCACTTACCCCTGAGGAGGTTCAAGTCCATGACTTAGGCGGCCCCATCTCAAACTCTTGGGCAGGTATCCGACTACCCCAAGAAACAATCCTTCAAAGGAGCTGGGCGGCCCCACGGTCCTAAGGACACCCCCGGGATGGTCTCGATGGCCTTACATTTTAGGAACCTCCCCAGAACAATACCGTTCCTCCTGAGATAATATGCCTGGAAAATGACCCTGGAATTCGAATTTAGCACCAACTTACGCAATGGGTAAAAAGTAGCATTCACTCGTTTAAAAGCAATATCGCTGTAAAGCTTTATAAAGTATGCCCACAAGCCGGCATCAACTGATTTACAAAAAGGGTCCCCTAAGGACAAAATCAAGAACAAAAAGATAAAATCAAGGCAAGCCTAGACGCCTCCCATTAGTCCTCGGGACGCCCCTTCTCTGTAGTCGGCCCGAGGCCGGTTCCTCAGTTGTAGGCGCTCCTATGGCAGGGTCTTCAACTGTCACTGCCCTGTCCGCCGCACTTTCAACCTCAACGTCAGAAGTTTCTTCATCGTCCTCAGGTTGAAAATGTTCAAGGCTTTCTAACTTAAAGTGCCGAGATAGTCTCCGTTTGCACCTCTCAAAACCCTGAACGAAGGCGTCCATAGCGGCCTCATGCAGTTCCGACGCAAAATCTGAGAACCCTTATATTTTCGATGGCTTCCTAAGCCCTAGCTTCGGCCGCAGCCACCCTTTCCTGAGCCCTAGCCTCGGCCGCGGCCACCCTCTCCTGAACCTCCGTCTCCATTGCCGCCATCTTATCCAAAGCCTCCTTCGTGTCCCTCTCGGCCAAGGCCAATTTCTCCGCAGCGTCGCGAGCCGTGGCCTCTGCGTTGTCGGCCCGGTTCTCAGTATGTTCTAACCTGAGAACCGTTCCCTTTAACCTTTCTTCCGTAGGCAACAGCTTCGCCCGGACTTCAGACAGTTGGGCGTCCAAGCTCCGCAGCTCCTTCTCAGCCCTCTCCCGCCATGCTCGATAGTCTTCCTGGACAATCTGAAGGTCATGTAAGGCCTTCGATTCCCGGGTCTTCATTTCCGCCAATTCTTTATCCAAGCTCTCACTATGAGACTTGGCCTTGGTCAGGTCCTCACGAAGCACGAAGAGGCCATTAGACATCTGTGGTATACAATCGATAAATACCAAAACTCCATAATCACGAAAGGAGGAAAAGGAAAAGATCATAACCCTACCTGGAGCGTGGCTGTGAACATAGTGTCAAAAGACTCCTCCAATGATAGACTCCTCATTTTGGCCTGAAATCTGGGCAGGATCGAAAGCTTGAGAACTGTTTCCGATAGACAACTTTTATACGAGGCGCTCTGGCTAGGCGTTTGGGAAGGTTGAGGCGGACTCCCTAAGGTGTCCGAGGGAGCGGAGGTGCCTGCTTCTTTCGGCGATGACGGGCTAGACGGGTTGGTCTCGACGACCTCTATGCTCCCAAACGACCCTCCGGCGCCCCTAGCAGGAGATGAGGCGGCCGCCAGTAGGCTCCCCTCGGCATGGCCCTCTATCGGTATTCCATCGGGAGGATTTTCCTCTCCCTCGCCCTCCTCTATTAGTGTTGCTTCAGGGAGAGCCGTTAGGGGCTGAGTACTACGACCCGGTTCCCGCCGGCAGGGCCTCTTAGGCTTAGTTCCTGCCGTGCCGCGGTCACTTCCTCCCTCTTTCGAAGACCCGATATCAACGAATCTTGAGAAAACCTCATTGCTGCAATACAGAGAGCACGAGGTTAGCTAAAAGGAGGGCACAGATATACTAGCTGCGAAAATAATATGTATACTAAGGGACATCTATTCAAATACCAGATGTCCAAACAAGCAAGGAAGTTACAATAATAATAATAAAACTTCGAGGCTCACCGGGCGCTGCAGCCAGCGACACCGGCACGAATGCAATCTCCCGAAGGTTGTCCTCCGATAGCAGTTCCCTACTGGGGGGCACGATGGTGGAAATCAATGTGTTGAATAGTTCACGGTCTCCCTCATCAACACTTGAGTTCTGGTTAGAGCTAATGTCCGAATACCCCAGTCTACGCCCAGCCCCTCCAAATGTGCGTAAAAGAACCGTGACTTCCACCCTTTAATTTTGGAAGGAAGGTTAAGCTTAAGGACTCTCTTAGGCCTCGACGCAAAGCTCCACCACCCATCCTTACAGGGTTTCGGATCCTATACAATGCCCTAAATAAAGAGAGCCGGGCAGAAGCTCCGTGAAAATAACAAAGCACTAGGAATGAAAAGATGACACGAATGGAGTTGGGAGTAAGTTGTGCGGGAATGAGGCGATACCTATTCAACAAGTTTATAAAGAAAGGGTGCAAGGGCAATCGTAGACCGCCCTTAAAAAATTCTTCATACAATGCAACCTTTCCTAGTTGCGTTAGGGTAACCCTATCCTCGGGAAGGGGAGCGGAAAGCCGAATGTTGCTGGGAATCCCAAACTGGGCCCTAAGGTTCCTAAGGTTTTGGGAAGTTGTAATTGAGGCGACCTCCGCCGGGCCGACTGATTTAGAACTAATTGCCGGAAGCCCTACCTCACGGCTGGTGGATGAAGAAGAAGCCCTAGGGGATCGGGGTAACGACCTAGACACAGGCCGCGCAGGCCGGGTGACAGGTTGATCCCCGCGGATGGCCACCCCTCCGAGGCCTGGCGATGCGCCTGAAGAATCTCTTCACGGAGGGCTCGATCATAGGGCTTTTACCTTTCCTATCTTGGGAGGGATCCATGGAAAAAGAAAAAGGAGAAGGAGTCAACTAACCTGGACTTGGAGAAGTAAGACCGCGGAAGACTCTACAAAATAAAAGGCAAAGGGATAGAGGGGACGGGCCCTTTTTTATATTTTGGATGCAGCCCTCGAGCGCCGCAAAGCCACATGGCGATCCCCGAGGGGGACCGGACAGGCGAAAAGACACTATCTACCTAGAAATATGTGCCCCCCTTCCCCTTTTTTTCTTTTCATGAAACGACACTTATCGAATGCAGAAATTTGAAATTCAAACTTTTCGCCCCTCTCCCTTGCGCATGTGACGCACCTGAGTACAAGGGACATGGGCGAGGGGGCATATGATATGGTTGGTAAACAGGAAGTAAGATCGGGGTCCTAGGTGGTCCCTGGTCCTAGGCGGCCTCCAGGTTCTGGACGGCCCCTAGCCCTAGGCGGCCCCAGGTCCTGGGCGGCCCCTAGTCCTAGGCGGCCCCTAGGTTCTGGCGGCCCCAGCTTCTAGGCGGCCCTATCCTAGGCGACCCCCAGGTTCTGGGCGGCCTCCAGGTCCTGAACAGCCCCTAGCCTAGGCGGCCCCCAGGCTCTGGGCGGCCCCCAGCTTCTGGGCGGCCCCTAGTCCTAGGCGGCCTCCAGGTCCCGGACGGCCCCTAGCCCTAGGCGGCCCCCAGGTCCTGGACGGCCCCCAGGTTCTAGGCGGCCTCCAGGTCCTGGACGGCCCCTAGCCCTAGGCGGCCCCCGGGTCCTAACGGCCCCTAGTCCTAGGCGGCCCCCAGGTTCTGGGCAGCTCCAGGTCCTGGATGGCCCCTAGCCCTAGGCGGCCCCCAGGTCCTGGACGGCCCCTAGCCTAGGCGGCCCCCAGGTTCTAGGCGGCCTCCAGGTCCTGGATGGCCCCTAGCCCTAGGCGGCCCCGGGTTCTGGGCGGCCTAGCCCTAGGCGGCCCCAGGTCCTGGACGGCCCCTAGCCCTAGGCGGCCCCCGGTTCTGGGCGGCCTCCAATTTGGAATCATTCTCGTATCAAAAGCACTAAACGCGAGGAGTTGTCGTGTCCTGAACAGAAATCGAGAATCATTAAGCATCATGACGCTTTAAATGACTCGAATAAGACAAACGCTGGAGCATTACCATCCATCGAAAAGCTCAAATAAAGGAGATACTGAGCACCTGTTTTAGGGCCAGATAACTCTTCTCTGACTCTGACATTCCCACTAACCCTGATATTCCCTTGGGAAAACCGAGATCATCATGAAGATCCTTAGCTTCCGGAGTAAGTTTCTTAATACCTTTGCTAATAATTATCGATAAATAACCATGTGGCACGCTCTCGTCTGAAGCTAACTTTTATCTTACACGTTGACTTTCTAGCCGAAAAAAAGAAAGAAAAAGTGACTCGATGCTGACGATATGATGATGAAAAAGGAGAAAGAACATTTTGGGGGAAAAAGGCTCGAAAGATATAAGAGGAGGGGAAACGGGTTCTTTGGGGGGGACTTCCTCTTCCTCCATTAGGAGATCTCGTAACAAAGAAAACTGTACTAGTGATTCAGCATCAACAGGTAGTTTCTCTTTCAAGGCCACCGTTCACGCTCCATCTGCCAAATGATTCTTGCAAAAGCCTTATCGATCAATCGTCGCTAGGAATGTAATTGAGTCGAAACAATTCGTGAGTAGCTTAAAATCGGTTCGAAAAATACTTGAAATAGACTCATTGCTTATTGAGTCGAGCTCGAGCTTGAGCTATTCGAGTATATTATTGAATCGAGCTTGAGTATTAAAATATTCGGCTTGAAAAGCTCGCAAGCTTAATTATTAATCTTATGTTATTCTTATAATTATACATATTTATAATATTATTCTAACTATATAAATTTTTTAAAAAAATTTAATTAAAAATATATTTTATTTTAATTTAAAATTTATTTTTTAAATTTTTATATAAAATTCGAATCGAGTTCGAGTTCGAACTCTAAATAAGAAATTTGAACAAGCTCAAATTAAATTTTGAGCTTCAAATTTTAAAGTTCAATTAAATTCAAGCTTGGCACTGCATCAACTCAATTGATCAGACCAGCTCGATTAAACCCCAGCCACTGCAATGCCGTCGTCCGCAGCGTGTCAAGAAGATCGTCTTGGATGGCGCGGTCATTAGGCAAGGCCTGCGATGTTCTTCTAAAAATATCCCGGTCTGTTGCTGCTCTAGTATTATGTTTTTGTTTCCAAAAATCCATGAGGGAAAATTCTGTATTAAAATCAGTACCATCAGCTCTCTCGCCCGTCTTTTTATGGGGATAGAGGTCTCAAAAATTAATGCTGGATATTTATTTCTTCATTAAAAGAACGCAATGCGATACTTGAGAAGATATATTATATTCATGTGGTCTCTAAAATAGATAGGATATATGTTCGATAACGGTGCGTCTATATCCCTATCAATTAATTTGGCGAACATAAGTATCAATTTGATACAAATAGGACTTTAGTCTTAGCTAAATTTTTAATGGCTTTATATTTAATTTTTATAAAATAATAACTAAATGCTTTACTTAAATGTAAATATTTGATACTTCAAATGATTTATTAAATTTAAAATTCTTTACATATATCTAATCTGACCTAATTTGAATAGAAAGTTAATAGCTATGTCCAAATTTAAAATCATGCTCCAAATATTAAACCAAATTGATTTGCGGGGTCAGGTATAACTTGATCCTACTTGATTCATTTGCAAGCATACCTAGATGTTCATATTCGGATTCAATAATTATATTTTTGTATTCATTTTTTATTTTTTGATATGAATATAAGTATAGATACGGACTAGATGTTCTGATATGACTGATCAAGCCTTGGTAGGGTTAACGAATAGCAACTACGGAACCCTTAGCTTCGACCTCCGAGGCTCCCTCGGACCTCATGTCCCCTCGGCCTCGGACCTCAAGTCCCCTCAGCCTTGGACCTGGAGTCCCTTGGCCTCGGACGTGGATAACCCTTAGCTTCGGCCTCCGAGGCCTCTTCGGCCTTCGGAGCCCCCTCGGACCTCATATCCCCTCGGCCTCGGACCTGAAGAACCCTTAGCTTCGGCCTCCAAGGCTCCCTCAGCCTCCGAGGCTCCCTCAGCCTCCGAGGCCCCCTCGGATCTCATGTCCCCTCGACCTCGGACCTAGAGTCCCCTCGGCCTCGGACCTGGAGTCCCCTCGGCCTCGGATCTCATGTCCCCTCGGCCTCGAACTCCAGTCCCCTCGGCCCCGGACTTGGAGTCCCCTTGACTCCGAGCTCACGTTCCCTCGGCTTCAGTCCTGGGTCCCTTCGTCCTCGAACCGTCCGACACAACCACATGGCCCACCAATCGTCTGCAGCTGCCATGTGGCCCACTAATCGTCTGCAACTGCGCATGGCCACCATCCGTAATGGCGCACGCCTAACATGACTAGGCCCACCTACCACCTGTGGCGCCGCGCCTAGCAGGCGGCCGGCAGGGTAAGACACCTCTGACATGCCCAGTGTCAGTTACGACCTGTCCATATCAGCTTGGCTACCGCTCGTTACCGACAACAATACACTGCGATTAGCCATCTTCTGGAAAGGAAAAAGGGGACCTTCGAATAGGTATAAAAGCCCACACTTGCAACGAGGGACGAGATCTGAACTCAAGCTCTCTTAACTTCCTGTTAGCTCTTTTTCTTAACTGTTCCCAAGTCGCTTACTTGAGCGTCCAAGGGTCTCCACTAGTGTGACCAGTCTTCGGGGACTTCTTTGCAGGAGCTTCTTCGAGGAGGAGGATCTCCGTTTTCCAACGTTGGAGGAACGTGACTTGGCATCAACATATTCTTATTTCTATCGTATATGAATGAATTTAGGTATAAAATTGATTCAAATAAATATTATTCAATCAACTTTCAACCTGATCAAACAGAACGATAAATTTCAATTATCAATGGCAACTCTAATATGTTCCAGCTTTTTCTTAAACAAATATTAAATAGTTTTAATTAAAAGGAAAATGAGTCTTAAAATTACTAGCATACATAAGACATTCAAACATATTATATATATATATATATATATATATATAGGGCATTTAGCATTGCCAACCTCTTTCTTTAAATATATAAACAAGGAAAGGAGGGCGAGAAAAAAAAAAGGAAAAAAAAAAAGCAATGATGACAAACTGGCTGTTACACTGGATCAAGTAGTTTTAATTTTTTGGCCATGTGTGTGATTGACAAATCATAAGTCAAGTTTTTCTCATATAAATTAATATAGTAAACCTTAAAATTAATTTAATATAATATAGTAAATCATAATATTTTAAACTAATTTGATATAATATGATAAACCTGAAAAGATTTACTCTTCTTGTGCCATGTGTATGCCTGTATTAAATTTTTAATGTAATAACTTTTTCTCATATAAATTATTCTTCTTTCCAAAACTTTATTGAAATTTACATTTACTGTAGCCATATTATAGTATTTTTTTTTTCAAGATATAGATTGAGTTCAAAATTATATTATTTTTCTTTTTATAAGATAATATAATTTTGTTAAATAATATATGTTATCATATAATTTTAAAAAAATTATATTTCAAGATGGCAGGCATATTACATCAAATAGAATAATAGATTCAGCTGCAAGCCACTGAAATATATATACATATAAGCTAAATAATTTTTAACTATTATTCTTAATAATTTTTAAATATTATTTAAATATATATAAAGCATCCATCCATGAGGCACTAATACAAAGAATTCATCTCTTATTTGTTATTTAAAGCTCTCCCTACTTCAAGGTCATTATAATTTTTTTTTCTACAAAATAATATAATTTTGTTAAATAATAGATTGTTATCATATAATTTTTAATTAAGAATACATATTTCAAGATGATATGCATATTACATCAAATAAATAATAGATTCACCTACAACTAAAATATGTGCACATACAAGTTAAATAACTTTTAAATATTATTTAAACATAAAAATAAAGCATTTGTATACAAGGCATTAATATAAAAGATTCAACCCTCATCTATTATTTAAACTTTTTTTGCTTTAGTATATATATATATATATATTAATAAATTTATACTATATCTTCGCCAAACAAAGAGAGAACCGATTTCGGAGGGAGGGCTTGGGATCTAGTCCCTCACTGTGAGAAGGGAGGCGTTGACTACTAGGCACGCAACGAGATTCTTGCTTGATCCAGACTGTTTGTGGAGCTCATTTATGCGTGCAAAGTATGGTGATTGGACCACTTATACGTCTCCCCAGCCTACTCGTGCTTACTCTTTCTTCTGGAGAGAGGTGTCATCATGCTCCGGCTATGCTATCTCGTGTCTCTTGGATGATTGGAGATGGTGCTTCTGTAGATGTGCTTAGGATACGTGGTTGGCTGATCTTCCATTGTCCCGTTGGCCTACCTTTGTGAGCATTAACATTACTAGTGGCATAAGAGTTATTGACTTAATTGCTCAGGATCGCACAGTCTGGCATACCTCCTGTGTCGCTGCTCTCTTTGGGGTGGAGCTATCCCGGCGTATTCTTTCCATCCCTCTTATATCGGACTGTGCTTCAGACATCAGACTATGGAGGAGATCCTTCATGACTCGTGCTCCGATTAGGGATCTTATACAGGAGTATAGGCCACAGTCTAGGCAAATGCTGGATGTCTCTTGGATTTGGAAGCTTCCTATTCACCATAGAGTGCGGTTGTTCATTTGGAAGCTGGCTTGGGACTGCCTTCCTACTTGCTCACTGCTCTCAGGTAGGGTATGACGATCCAGCCTACATGCCCTTCATGCGGGCTAGAGGAGACTGTGGATCATGCTATTTTTACTTGTGTCAGAGTCAGAATAGTCTACAGATAGCATGTTATCATTCCTGGGGTGATAGTAGTGGCCCATGTCGTACTTCTTTTATGAGGGTGATTCGGCAGGATGAGCGGAGGGGCAACCGTCGGTTGAGCTCTATGGCTGCTTATATTGCTCATCAGGTTTGGCTGTTCCGGAATAGGCATATTTTTTCTATGTAAGTGACCCTCCCCACAAGATTCTTAGGACAGCTCTATCCCTCTCTGCTGAGTACATGCTCTACCCATCAAGCCTTGATGATGATAGATCTAGTATCTGGGATTCTCCTAATGCCTCGGCAGCGCACCGGCATACGGTCTTTGTCTCCTGAGAACTCCCCCCACTAGGGTCTATCAAAATCAACTTTGATGGCAGTGTTCAAAGCCGTCTGGCTGGTTCGGCTTTTGTGATCCATGGATCGGATGGGGCGATGCTTGCGGCTGGTGGTTTTGGTTCTCTTGACCTGTCAGTGCCGCTAGCTGAATTATATGCGGCGTGGGCTGGCATATCTTATGCTATCTGCACTCTGGGCATTCGCCATCTTATTATCAAGGGGGACTCTATTATTGTGGTGCACTGGCTCCGGTAGGACTCGGGTGACCCTCTGCCTACCAACCCTTTGTTATATGACATCAGGACTATGCTCCAGCAAGCTTATAGTGTTCAGGTTCAGCATATTTACCGTGAAGCCAATTTTGTGGCTGATTGGATAGCTTTCCGGGGTGCCCATCATTCTGGTTCGTGGTCCTGAAGGCCGGATGACTTATGTCCTATGGTCTTATCTCAGATTTTGTACTCTGATATATCGGGCTTAACTTACACTAGACTGATGTGATCGTCCGTTTGTAATAAAAAAAAAAAAAAAAGATACTCTTGTGGGTTACTGTGGTACTCATGTGGCTTATCATGCCGCTTTAGATTTATATGTTAGAAGTGTACGTTACGCGTAAACATACATACATACATACATACATACATATACATACATACACATATATATATATATATATATATATATATATATATATATATATATATATATATATATATATATATATATATATATATGAGAAAGAGAGTATATTTTCTTATTATATTTTTATTTAAAATTAAAAGATTTGTTTTTTACTTTTAAAATTTAAATCACACCTGTATATACAATGCACGGTATAAAATTTTAAAAATCTATTTTTTTTTTTTTTTTATTTTTAAAATAAAATATATTTTATTTTCACCAATAGATCCAAAGCATTGCAAAGAAATTGAAGAGAGAAGGGCACGAGAAGAGTTCCTAATGATTAGGAGAAGGTAAGGTTAAAAAGATTCAAGGCTTTAAAAGGCAATGTAGAGGTAAGAAAATTATTGTGGATGCAATAAACCTTATTTAATTAATACAGCTAAATACAGTCAACTTTTAATTAATTTTTTTCTCTAATTCATTAATAAGCTATTAATTTTTTTGCAAAGAATCTAATACAATATTTTATTTTATCTTTAATGAATTTAAAATTTAAATTAAATAATGTAAAAATAAAAATATATTTATTTATCTTTAATGTTTAATTTAAAATAATAATTTTAAAATGTAAATCTAATAAATAAAATTTAAAAAATTATATAAATCTGCATTTTTTAAATTTATCTTAGGCAATGTTGTGCATCGTACAAACATATAAATCTAATCTAATATAATGTAGTAAACCAAGAAGGTTTACCTTATCTTGCCACATATCTAATCTTATTTAATGATATTTAATACTAGCAATTTTTTTTTTCTTGTATCTTTTTTAATCTAATATATATTTATATAAAGGCAAAAAATAGAAATAATAGTAATTATATTTTACATAGTTTTATGAAATAATAATTCATTTATAAATTAATCTATAAATAATATTTCTAAAACTTAAATTTTATTTAACTTTTATTTTTAAAATTTAAATTAAATCTAACATAATATAGTAAACTTTAAAAGGTTTACCTCTTCTTGTCATGTGTCCAATCTTATTTAATGATATTTAATACTGATTTTTTTATTTCGTATATAATGTTTAATCTAATATATTTATATAGGGAGAAATAATAGTAATTATATTTACATAATTTTATAAAATAATAATTCAGTTTATAAAATTAATCTATAAGCAACATTTCTAAAACTTAAATTTTTATCTTATTTTTATTTTTAAAATTTAAATTAAAACATTGTTCATGTGATACAGGCATATAACTAATTTAATATAATATAGTAAAACTGAGAGTTCTTAACCTTTTTTATCTCCTTAAGCCACATATACATTTGCATTAAATAAGTTTGAATATAAAGAAAATTTCTTCACCTAATATTCTTTTCCCTCCACATACTTTTCAGTAAGTTGCATTTGATGTAGCAGTATCATAGTGTGTTAACTTTTCATATTGATTAGGGTTTGACTCTCATAATTTTTCATTTTTTTCATTGAGGGTTTTTTTTTCCAAGAAGAAAGCCTTTTTTTTTTGGCAACCATCCATGACTTCTTTATTATGGAGATTTTTATTTTCAGTGGAAAGGAAGCCTCTTTTTCTTTCTTTTCCTATATTTGTTATGAAGGTTGAAGGCTCAAGGGGAAAGCCAAAGGAAAAAATTTAACATTAACTCAAGCGTAATTTTTTTTAAAAAAAAGATAAATGCAAGTATGTAAAGAGCGAAAAAAATAATAAAATAAAATATTTTATAATGATTTAGCACTCTTTGCCTACATCCACTTTGATTGCTAAGTGCACTAAATACTCAAAGAAAACTTTATGAATAATATCCCAATGATTTCAAACCCAAAACAAGTTTTAAAATCTGTCACAAACCCCTCATTAAATAGAGAAGAGAAAATATGGCCCTTTGAGCTTCTAGGTAGCTCGAACACCCATATAAAAATGGAAAAGTCTTTGTACACCACCTCAGTGCAGCAAGTCCTACATGGGCTGCACCACCTCTCCTGATTGGTCTACATGGATCCTACATGGCTGACGATATGGAATGGTATGGCTCTGCTATGATGTTACGTTCTGATCGTGACGGCCATTAAAAGCGCTTCTCTTTTATTTTAAAATTGCTGTGCAGACGAAAATGCCCTTTCCCTCCAGCCTACTTCTACCGCCATTTTTTCTTGGATTTCATATGTGCAAGAAAAACTCTTTCTTCCCCCTCGCTCTGGCTTTCGGATGCTAAGGAATCAGTCCAAGGTTTGAGTAAGATCCTGAGCCCTCGCTCTGGCTTTCGGATGCTAAGGAATCAGTCCAAGGTTTGAGCAAGATCCTGAGCCCTCGCTCTGAGGAGTCCAGTCGGAAGAAAACTTCTGGAGAAAATGTCATCCACAGCAGGAACTAAAAAGTCCTTGTTTAAACATTAAGAGAGAGAGCATGTGAATGGATATAAAGAAGAGGAGAAGAGGAGGGAGGGCAGCGACTCCCAATTTAAACCTTAAGAGTCCCGGAACGGGTGTCATCGTCTTAAAGCTAGGGTATCGTCAGATGAGAGCTAGGGTGTCGTAAGAGCCTAAGTCGGAGATGTCGTCGGTCCCCACCTTTTAACAGTCACGGAATGGGTGTCATCGCCTTAAAGGTAGGGTGTGGTCACGCATGAGAGCTGTCGTCATAAAAGCTATGACACCCCAGATTTACTGTTAAGACACCGTAGTTACAAGCCTACGACACCCGTGCTCCAAACGAATGCTGAAGAAAAGCCTAGCAACATCGTAGGAGAAAATCGGGAGTATTGCGATACCCAAGTTAAAGAAATAAGACACCTTGTTAAACAAATACGACACCCCTGTTATGCTCGGTCGAAAATCCTTCGTGACACCGCAGTTCAAACATCACGACACCCTAACGGCAACGCTACGACACCCATGATTATAACCTTACGACACCCCAGGAGGAATTCGGCCAAAAATCATTCGCGACACCCCAGTTGAGACCTTACGACATCCTAGCACCAATTCTACGACACCCGTGCTTATAACTGACCACGGAGAGAAGGCCCGCGACACCCCACGATGAATTCGGCTGAAAAACAGTGAGGACACCCCAGTTGAATTATTAAGAAACCCAAGTTACAAACTTAAGACACCCGTTCACTTAGGAGAAAACTTTACCACATCCCAGGATGAAATCGGTCGAAAAACAGTTACGACATCCAAGCTCCCTTATCCTTCGGTCTGGCAGCAAACACAAAAGTTACTAAAATTTCTTTTTATTCATCACACAAAGAAAAATAAAAAGAAAAAAGAAAAAAGTACAGGAGCCCTCACTGGGGCTTGTCATCTTCTCCGGGCACTGTCGAGCTCCCCCCACGCTGCGGGGCTAATTCGGCGATCTGGCCTGGAGGGACGCTACTTGCCCCTCCAGCTGGCTGTTGGCCCGACGCAGGAGCTCGATCTCTCTCATTGAAATGGCCAGGTATTGCTCGGCCGCCCTGTGGAGTCGCTCGCGGTTTGCGAGCGATGACACAAAGACCTCCCCATCGACGGTTACCGTGGTACGGCTCCTATGGGGCCCCCCACGCCACTGACGCTCTTGCTTGGCTGTTCGGTCGATCGCCCCTCGCCTCTAATAGCCATCTCAGTATCCAAAAATTTTGGAAGATCAGCTGAAAAGGTGATTAACGATGGCATTCCCCCATCCATATTTAAGCTACTCCTGGCGGGTGTTTCGATTGCTCGAGCTATCAGCTCCACACCCGTATCGTGGAAACTCGCCATATACCACCATCTCAGTGGGCGCTCACAGGAAATGAAGGTTTGCGCCCCCTCGCTGAGTTTCAGGGGATAGGGAACAGAAGAAACCATTACTGAATAGAGTGTTGGGAAGCCAAATACCAGGTTACCGTAGTAAGCTTTAAGACGTCCCAAGAGGAAACCTCACGACACCACAGGAGGAATTCGGCCGAAAATCCTTTGCGAACCCCAGTTGAAACCTCACTACACCCTAGCACCAATGCTACAACACCCGTGCTTATAACTAATCAGGAGAGAATCCCCGCGACACCCCAAGGAGGAATTCGGCCGAAAATCCTTAGCGACACCCAGTTGAAACCTTACGACACCCTAGCACCAATGCTATGACACCCGTGCTTATAACTGACCACGGAGAGAATCCCCACGACACCCCAGGAGGAATTCGGCCGAAAATCCTTTGTGACACCCCAATTGAAACCTCACGATACCCTAGCACCAATGCTACGACACCCGTGCTTATAACTGACCATGGAGAGAATCCCTGTGACACCCCAAGGAGGAATTCGGCTGAAAATCCTTCGCGACACCCCAGTTGAAACCTCACGACACCCTAGCACCAATGCTACGACACCCGTGCTTATAACTGACCACGGAGAGAATCCCCGCGACACCCCAGGAGGATTTTGGCCAAAATCCTTTGCGACACCCTAGTTGAAACTCGCGACACCCTAGCACCAATGCTACGACACCTGTGCTTATAACTGACCACGGAAAGAATCCTCGCGACACCCCAGTTGAAACCTCACGACACCCTAGCACCAATGCTATGACACCGTGCTTATAACTGACCACGGAGAGAATCCCCGCGACACCCCAGAAGGAATTCGGCCGAAAATCCTTTGCGACACCCCAATTGAAACCTCACGATACCCTAGCATCAATGCTACGACACCGTGCTTATAACTGACCACGGAGAGAATCTCCGCGACACCCCAGGAGGATTTCGGCCGAAAATCCTTCGCGACACCCTAGTTGAAACCTCATGACACCCTAGCACTAATGCTATGACACCCGTGCTTATAACTGACCACAGAAAGAATCCCCGTGACACCCCAGTTGAAACCTCACGACACCCTAGCACCAATGCTACGATACCCGTGCTTATAACTGACCACGGAGAGAATCCCCATGACACCCCAGGAGGAATTTAGCCAAAATCCTTCGCGACACCCCAGTTGAAACCTCACGACACCCTAGCACCAATGCTACGACACCCGTGCTTATAACTGACCACGGAGAGAATCCCCACGACACCCCAGGAGGAATTCAGCGAAAATCCTTCACAACACCGCAGTTGAAACCTCACGACACCCTAGCACCAATGCTACGACACCCGTGCTTATAACTGACCACGGAGAGAATCCCCGCGACACCCCAAGGAGGAATTCGGCTGAAAATCCTTTGCGACACCCCGGTTGAAACCTCACGACATCCTAGCACTAATGCTACGACACCCGTGCTTATAACTGACCACGGAGAGAATCCCCGCAATACCCCATAAGGAATTCGGCTAAAAATCCTTCGCGACACCCCAATTGAAACGTCACGACATCCTAGCACCAATGCTATGACACACGTGCTTATAACTGACCATGGAGAGAATCTCTGCAACACCCCAGGAGGATTTTGGCTGAAAATCCTTCGCGACACCCCAGTTGAAACCTCACGATACCCTAGCACTAATGCTACGACACCCATTCTTATAACTAACCACAGAGAGAATCCCCGCGACACCCCAGTTGAAACCTCATGACACCCTAGCACAATGCTACGACACCCATGCTTATAACTGATCACGGAGAGAATCTCTGCGACACCCCAGGAGGATTTCGGTTGAAAATCCTTTGCGACACCCCAGTTGAAACCTCACGACATCTTGGTAAAAACTTATGACACCACTACGATAAATTTGAACTAGGCGAGAATTTTGACATCACCTTAGTTGTAATTTGACGACACCCTAGTAACTCAGCTATGCCATCTTTTCGAGAAAAGTTGCATAACATGGCCGGTTCTATGGGTTTGTATCGGCGATATGATCGTGGCGCTCCTGGTGTCATTTCATATTTCTCTGAGGTCGGCATAAAAAAATTTCTGAACCCTAGAGGTCCTTCGTTTGTTGCTCGAGAAGCCACCAGTGTTCTAAATTTTTTCCATAATTCTTTCTTCCATATACTTCATTCATGGAGATGAATGCTTTCGTTTGTGGACGAAGACCGTGAACAAAGAAGAACTAGAAGGAGAAAATGGCAGAACAGAGCAAGGACATCGTTCTTCATTCAAATAGGATGCGTCTCCTTCAGGTATGTTTATCCCTTTGTTAAGATATTATGACATCCTCTCTTAAAATGTCATGACACCCTAGTTCATACATAATGGCACCCAGCTGACTAGTATGTTTTACCCCCTATTTCAGATGACATGAAAATTATTCCAGTCCTCCGAGTGAAGGCTTCCCAGCTATTTAAGAATAGTTGCAGGCCCGCCGTATACGTTCAGAAGGTTTAGAAGATGGGGTTTACTAGACAGCATACAAAACTTATTCGAAGGACACCATTTGGTGCTTTCGTCGACATGCAGACTTTCACAGTCAATGGGCGACTGCTAGCAGACATCATAAGATGTCACAATGGAGGCGACGAGTTCATTTTCTGTGGCAAGCCAGTTCTATTCAGTGCCGACGAAGTCGCACTTATTCTTAGCCTTCCAGCTTATTGGAAGAAGATCGACACCTCCAGCTAATTGTTCAACGGAAGGTTGTTCACATGATTTGGTCCAGGGTTTAGATCTTCGTCAAGAAGGTTTGGAGAAGTTAATTTTTCGACTCCGATCATTTAAGGTACAGGAAAATGTCGAGGACACTGTCAAACTTTGGATCGCCTACATGTTTGCCATATTTTTGGCTCCAAAGTCTAATCAGAGATGTCCACGGTATCTCATCCAGCACTTGGATGACTTAAGTCAGGTGGATAGGATCGACTGGACTTCGACATTCAAGGAGCTGATTATTCTGGCTCTCCCAGAAGTAGCTGCTTGCTTGCGTTCCGAGGAGCCGGTCCACTCAAAGAGAGCACAAAAGGTTAGGAGGCAGCCTATCCTGTTCGGATGCTCGGCAACGCTAGTGGTAAGGATTATTGAGATGCAGAAATAGTGTCTTTAGTATAATTTCTTTGTTAATATTACATTTTTTTATATCCAAAAATTATCATGTTCAGGCATGGTTCCTTGAGCATACATCAATGACAGCACCAGCATATCCCGATAAACTGCTCCGGCTGTTGAAGTGGTATGATAACCAAATGAAGATCCAGTCGGTTCGGGTTGCCAATATGCAACCTCACGACTTGGTAAGCTAATACATTGCTTCATTGCTCTAACCATATTTTCCCACTTAATGTGTTAATATTTTCACTTAATATTAATTTGTTTATCATCTTGCTTTGCAGTTGGAAGGAGCTACTATACCACTATCAGAGGAGCGCTGGCTTCTCAGTCAACAGACAGTAGCATCGCCTGAACCAACAGAGCGCTGCGAAAGCTGTGCCGAGTTGAGGATTGAATTGGCCTGCGTTAAGATCAACTCGACGAGCTCAGGCATAGGCTGTCCATTGCTGAGAGCCTCCTCAGTTCCATGCTTAGAAAGGAAAGCAATGCAATAAATGAGGAGGACAAGGGAGATGGGAAGACAGAGGAGGGGCTTTCCCTGGACTGTCTTCTCGAGCATGTTAAAGGAAATACTGAGGAGAATAAGATGGAGGAGGAGAATAAGATGGATGAGGACCAAGAGGAGAAGAGATTGGAGGGGGAATCCCTGGATGATAAACAGAGCATGGGATTGAAAATAAAGAGGAGGAGAAGAGCGGGGAGGGGCATTCTATGGAGGGCCAAGAAGAGTCCAAATCCGATAAGAAACTTGGCACCCCTGCTCCCAAGGGTGATGATGTTGACATAGAAATCGTTGGAATGCCTTCTCTTGTTAGGAGGGTTAAAAAAGAGCCGAGGAAGTGAAAGGCATCCAAGGTCAGAGGAGATTCTTATGAGACAACCCATCCTAGAAAGTCATCGAAGATAGTGGGCACATCAAACCCAAGCACAACGGTCGAAGATGACCAAATTACTATAAAATTTTTTTGAGCGAACGACTAACCAATGAGATCGTGTACATCAATAAGTATCTCAAGAAACCTTTTCTAGTTGTTGATTTTAGAATTATATTAATCGGTTTATATTCCATTGGCAGATAATTGATGCGGCCAGGAGTTTTTGATGAGCAACTGGACAGAGCATCCGAACCGATACCATAAGTGCATCTTTGCATCAGTTTTCATAGCTGCTATGTGTCTAAATTCTCCATTAACTCCTCATGAACTCGCTGCATCATCAGGGTCTTCGATATTTGATGATGTATCCGATGAAGATAAGGCCCAATTCCAGTTTCTATTCACCATAATAAACTCCGATAACTCGCACTGGCATCTTGTTGCTTCGACATGGAAAGAAAGGTGTTCATGCATCTGAATTCATTAAAATACAATGCCAGTACAAGGCCAATGCAAAGAAATGGCATACAATTCTTGGCCACATATTCCATATCTACTGCGATAAGGAGGAGGTGATGACTTGGCCAATGGAAGAGATTTTGGATTGCCCAAGTCAACCGGTCGGATCACTGGATTGCGGCCTATACTGTCTGAGATACATGGAATGTCTTGCTCGATGGAACAATCTTGATATGAAGATGGATTTCACGGTGGAGGAAGTAAGAGAATACCGGTGACAATTAGCTGCGACGATATTGAGAGAGGGCCTCAACCAAAAGATCAACGACCTTGTCGCAAACTGTTCTTAATTTTTTCATTCTTCTTTCATTGAAAATTTAATGTAATTTATTCATATTAACACTGTTTCATATTGAATGCAAATGCAAATATTTTATATGAGAACATGGTTGTCCTCGATTTATTCATATTTATGCCTTTTCTACTTCATAATTTCTTGAGTTTTCATATATGATGTCGTAAATTGAAAACTAGAATGTTGTAAATTGATAACAGGGGTGTCGTAGGATTTTTTCCTTTCGGGTGTCGTCGAGCTAAATCTAGGGTATTGATAGCCCAGAGCTGGGGTGTCGTCGCGCTAAAACCATTGGTGTCCTTTCGTGAGAACAGGGGTGTCGTAGGATTTTTGCCTTTTGGGTGTCGTCGAGCTAAAGCTAGGGTGTCGTTAGCCCAGAGCTGGGGTGTCGTCCCACTAAAACCATTGGTGTCCTTTCATAAGAACAGGGGTATCGTAGGATTTTTTTCTTTCGGGTGTTGTCGAGCTAAAGCTAGGGTGTCGTTAGCCCAGAGCTGGGGTGTCGTCGCGCTAAAACCATTGGTGTCCTTTCGTGAGAACAGGGGTGTCGTAGGATTTTTGCCTTTCAGGTGTCGTCGAGCTAAAGCTAGGGTGTCGTTAGCCCAGAGCTGGGGTGTCGTCGCGCTAAAACCATTGGTGTCCTTTCATAAGAACAGGGGTATCGTAGGATTTTTGCCTTTTGGGTGTCGTTGAGCTAAAGCTAGGGTATTGTTAGTCCAGAGCTGGGGTGTTTTCGCACTAAAACCATTGGTATCCTTTCGTGAGAACAGGGGTGTCATAGGATTTTTGCCTTTCGGGTGTCATCGAGCTAAAGCTAGGGTGTCGTTAGCCCAGAGCTGGGGTGTCATTGCGCTAAAACCATTGTGTTGGCCCAGATGACAACCCAAGAGGGGGGGGGGTGAATTGGGTTTTTTAAAAATTAGCCTTTTAAAAATGTTTGCTTAAGAAGAATGAAGGCAATGCAATGCAAATACAAAGTGCAGTGAATAAAACAGAGATAGAGAAAGAGTCAATGAACACGGCAAACACAAAGATTTTATAGTGGTTCGGTGTATCCAACACCTACGTCCACTCCCAAGATTCACTTGGGTCCACACTATAATCTCCTTGATTACAGCGAGTTGTTTTACAAGCTCACAACTCAAACTTGTTGTTTTCCCGGGATCACAACGAACCCAGCTGGTTTTCAAGGGCTCACCAGCACAAAAACCCTAACACAAGCTATACCAAGCTTGTACCGAGGTAAGACTACCTCCACTAGTTCAATCCCCCAGATTGAACTAGACACAAAGAATAGAAATATGTTTTTCAGTTACAAAGCTCCTCAATGAGCAGATAAACAAATATAAAATAAGTTTAGAAAGCCTGATTTGAGTTGGTTGGCTTTTGAGCTTTTCTTCTTTTCCTCAACTCCTTTGAAGTGTGAATCGGGCCTCAGCTCAGATTCTTCACGGATTGAATGTTGGAGTTGATTTGAGCTTTTCCTCTTTTCTTTGAGTGTTGAAAATCTCTTGATTTGCTCTTGAATAGCTCTTGGATTTTCTTCTGAAGCTTCCTTGGATTGTTGAACTTGAGCACAGAAGAAGCTTCCTTTGATTTCACTCTTTTTCTTTCACTCTATTTTGAATCTCGGATTTTTTCAAATGAAGCTCTGTTTTTCCTTTTTCTCTTCTTTTCTCTTTGAATTTCTCTCTTTTGTATATCTTTGATTTGAAAACGGCTTCTCTATTTATAGATTCTGCAAAAATATAGCCGTTAGAAACAAAGAAAAATAGCCGTTATTAAAAATCTTACCGTTGACGCTGAGTTGGCATTCAAAAAAATCACGCCCAGATTTGTGGAGTCGACTCATGCTTTAGGCGAGTCGGCTCGAAGTCGCGATACCAAAAATAGAAATATTCAGAAAGTTAAAGGGTCGACTCAAAAATAAGTGTCGACTCCTGACAGTCGGGGGTCGACTCATGAAAAGTTGGGGGTCGACTCGCGAAGTGCTCAGAAAAACACCTCTGGTGTCTGAGCGGAGTCGACTCACACAGTCATGGAGTCGGCTCGACAGAATCGGGGGTCGACTCGAGAAATCACAGGGTCGACTCGAGACAGACAGTCATTTCTGTATCTGAGTGGAGTCGACTCTGAAACTCTAGAGTCGGCTCCGGAACGTATCAAAAATCAGAAATTTTCTGATTGACTTTAAATTCGTTCCAGATTCATTTTAAATCATTTTTTGACTTGAATATAATAAAATTGACATTAGAATCAATTCAAGAAATGTTCCAAAAACTCATTGATTAATATGAAGTATAAAATTTCTTTTTGAAAGCTTAAACATGGAGCTTGAAGTTACTTTCAAATTGATTAAAGTCATACTTAACATTCTCATTGATTGTTCTAAATAAATTCATTGCTCATGTAAATAAACTCATTACATCTTTTAATATACTCATGGCTTTTGGTAATCATCAAAATCAATAAGATTGGGGCAATAATTTCTCAACAATCTCCCAACAATCTCCCCCTTTTTGATGATGACAAAAACATTGAGTTTATGCATGATTGATTAGTGAATTTATTTTATTTTCATAGTTAGGCTTAGGCTCCCCCTGAATGAGGTAGCTCCCCCTATGAAACTTAAATAAATATTCCATTTTCATTTATTTTAATATCATTTGATTAATCAATTTCTCCCATATTCATATACAGTTATAAAACTATAAAACTCTCCCCCTTTTTTGTTATCAACAAAAAGGTAGAGAAGCATAAACATAATCATTCATTCATTCAAGATATGATTTAACAAAATCTTCATTCATTGATAATAGGAAGAAATACATTGAGTATTCAAAAAGATTTCATTACATCAAAAATACATCAAATGTAAACACAAAATGTAAAACATAACATTAACTTCATACATTGCAAGGACTAAATCTAATACATCAAAAATGAGTCCTTACAATCCTAGTTAAATGATCTATTATGTTTTTCATTCCATCAGTTTGAATCTTACATAATCCTTTAGTCTTCATCACAAAAGTGCAAGCAGTTAAAATTTTGTCTTGAGCTCAGCATTGCATTTGCATAGTTCACCATCTCCACAGAATCTTTAAGTTCTTCAAAATATTCTTTAGATCTCCACTTAAAGACTCAGAAGAAGTGCTAAGAGTAGATTCAATCTTGGTGATCCGATCATCTAAAGAATAAGAGTTTCCTTTAGATTCATAAATTTATTTCAAACTCTGATTTTAATTTATCTGACTGATCATCAAGAAGACCTTTGAGCTGCCTTAACTGAAGATCTGAAAACCAACTGATGAAGATGAAGCTGATCAACAATGGAGCAGGGGTGGGAGCAGGAGCAGAAATAGGAGGGCTCGGAGGTGCAGGCGAAGAATGTCTAACTGATGGTCCAGGTGCCTCAGCATCCGCGCTCTATCTTCTATCAACCCTTTCCTTTCCCATCTTCCATTTTTCTTACAAATCCCATCCTATGAATAGTGGCCAAACTATAAAAATCAGTGTGTCTTAAGTTCCTCATTGGCTCACTATCGAAATGACAATCCCTTGGCTTTGAAAATTTTAGTAGGATCATGCCATAGGGCAACTTGATTTTCTCTTGCCTCCACAGTCAGCAATGTACCATAAATCATGCTGGGAAGATTAATGGGTTTTCCCGTCACAATAGCATCCATTACAAAAATATCTCTCTCACATAATCAAATCTCCAATTTTGGGAAAAAGGATCCTACTACAATGTTGTGGAGAAGTCTCAATTCTAAGGATAATTGATTAGCAAAACTTCTTCAAAACCAACAATCCCGGTTAAGTAATCTATAGAGCTGGGCTTCTATCATCAGAAGAAAATGTAGAAGTTCCAGACACTGGGTAGATCCAACAATCTTGAAAGTCACAGTCACTGAAATTCTATTTCCTCTAACAATGCTTATAAGCCATTATCTCCTCTAGACAGATTCTTATAAAATTCCTTTACAAGGGCTGGGTAGTAGGACAATCTAAAGAACAATCTTTTCCCAACCCATTTCAATCAACTGTCTCCCAAAGAAATCCCTCAGCCTCAAATAATTCAAAATCACCTTTCTCCCGTAGTAATGATCCTATCGCTAGTCTATCTACCTGAGAAGGAGCCGTAGAGGAGAAGCAGGAGTTGAAGAAGATGAGTGAATCCAGCTCGGTGAAGGCTCACGAACGGACGCCTCACGGTCTTCCTCACGGCCTCTTCCTCTTCCCGGCCGCACCAAGGTTAGATCCTCGGTTTTAGGGGCCATTGATCGATTGGAAGGGTTAATCAGGGATTTTGGGATTTGGAAGGTTGGAAAATTTTGGAGAGAGTATTTTGAAGATTGAGAGATAGAAATGAACGGCGAGTCGACTCTGCCCTAGATAAATCGACCTGGGACCACTTCGAGTCGGCTCCCGCAAAGGGGGTCGACTCCGGACAGTCACAGAAAAATCCCGAAGTGGAGTCGACTCGCGCAGAGAAGGGGTCGACTCCAGAGTTTCAGTAGAAACATGGAGTCGACTCCGATACTCACCGAGTCGGCTCCGAGACCATTTCAGAGCAAAAACATAAATTTCTGAAATGTGTCCGGAAATTGATCATAAAAATTGATAAAATAATCATTGGATTTTAATAGATCAATTAGATATGAATTCTAGATAAGATTTCCTTAAAGATCAAGGATTTGAAAGAATTTTAGATAAAATTTCCTTAGGGGTTTCAAATTCATTCTAATGGATCACAAATCCCTAACTCTCCTCTAAGATAACAGAATCTTTCTTCACTTAAGGGTTTTGTAAATATATCAGCTAATTGTTCTTCAGTATTAACATAATCAAGACAAATTTCATTATTGCAACATGTTCTCTTATAAAATGATATCTAATTTCTATGTGTTTGGTTCTAGAATGTTGAATTGGATTTTTAGTTAGATTAATTGCACTTGTGTTATCACATTTTATAGGTGTTTTATCAAGTGTGATACCATAGTCTTCAAGTTGTCGCTTAATCCATAGGATTTGAGCACAGCAACTTCCAGCTGCAACATATTCAGCTTCAGTAGTTGATAATGCAACTGAATTTTGCTTTTTGCTAAACCATGAGATTAAGTTACTTCCTAAGAATTGGCATGCACCACTTGTGCTTTTTCTATCTAACTTACATCCAGCATAATCAGAATCAGAATATGCAATTAGATTTAATGTTGAGTCTCTAGAATACCATAAACCTACATTTTTTGTTCCACTTAAGTATCTTAGTATTCTTTTAACAGCAATTAAATGTGATTCTTTAGGTTCAGACTGAAATCTAGCACATAAGCAAACAGCAAACATTATATCTGGTCTACTTGCAGTTAAGTAAAGTAGGGATCCGATTATACCTCGATAATATTTTGATCAACCTTCTTACCTTCTTCATCTTTGTCCAGCTTGCATGAAGGACTCATTGGTGTTCCGAGGGGTTTGATTGATTCCATACCAAACTTCTTTAGAATTTCTCTTGTGTACTTTGTTTGGTTGATAAAGATTCCTCTTTGCTTTGTTTGATTTGGAGTCCAAGGAAGAAGTTGAGTTCTCCCATCATGCTCATTTCAAATTCTCCCTGCATTAACTTAGCAAATCTTGACATAGAAGATTGTTAGTAGCACCAAAAATATATCAACATATATTTGAACTACTAATAAATCTTTACCTTTTCTTTTCAAAAATAATGTTTTATCAACATTTCCTCTTATAAAATCATTTTCAATTAAGAATTTACTTAATCTATCATACCAAGCTCTAGGTGCTTGTTTCAAACCATATAATGCTTTGTGCAATTTAAAAACGTGATTTGAAAATTCATGATCTTCAAAACCTGGTGGTTGTTCTACATATACTTCTTCATTTATAAATCCATTTAAAAAGCACTTTTTACATCCATTTGAAATAAGTTAAAATTCATGTGACATGCAAATGCAAGTAATAGTCTAATGGCTTCTAATCTAGCTACTGGTGCAAAGGTTTCATCAAAATCAATACCTTCTTCTTGATTATATCCTTTTGCAACTAATCTAGCTTTGTTTCTAATTACTATGCCATTTCATCTAGTTTATTTCTAAATATCCCATTTTGATCCTATAACAGAATGATTTTTAGGTCTTTCAACTAATGTCCATACATTATTTCTAGTGAATTGATTTAATTCTTCTTGCATTGCTAACATCCAATTATTATCTTTTTCAGCTTCTTCAATAGTTTTAGGTTCAATTTGTGATACAAATGCAAGATGATTACTAATATTCTCATAGATGATCTAGTTCTTATTCCTTGAGATGGATCACCTATAATCAATTCCTTAGGGTGACTATAAGCATATCTCCAATCTCTAGGAAGATCTATATCATTATGATTAGTGTTAGTATCATCATCCTTAGGTGAATCATTATCTTTAGCTTCTTGCTCATGATCAATATTTAATTTTTCAAGATCTTTTTCAATTATGTTTGTATCTTCCTCATCATCAATTTTTCGGAACGAGTTGCTAAAGATTCATCAAAAACTACATGAATGGATTCTTCAACAACTAAAGTTTTCTTGTTAAATACTCTATATGCTTTACTAGTTGTTGAATATCCTAAGAATATTCCTTCATCAGATTTAGCATCAAATTTGCCTAAATTATTTTTACCATTATTATGAACAAAACATTTACAACCAAATGCATGAAAATATTTAATGTTGGGTTTTCTATCATGCCATAATTCATAAGGTGTTTTCTTTAAAATAGGTCTTATTAAGGCTCTATTTAGGATGTAACATGCTGTGTTAATAGCTTCCGCCCAAAAGTATTTGGGAGTTTACTTTCACATAGCATGGTACGGGCCATGTCTTCTAGAGTCCTATTTTTCCTTTCAACTACACCATTTTGTTGTGGGGTCCTAGGTGCAGAAAAATTATGATTAATACCATTTTCATTGCAAAAAACTTTCAAATAAGTGATTTTCAAATTCAGTTCCATGATCACTTCTTAGAGACACTATGGTAGTGTTTTTCTCATTTGTGACTTTCTTGAAGAATTTCAGGAATATCGAGAAAGTCTCATCTTTGTGAGCTAAAAACATTACCCAAGTGAATCTAGAGTAATCATCTACTATCACAAGACCATATTTCTTTCCTCCTAGACTTGTGGTTCTAGTTGGTCCAAAAAGGTCCATGTGAAGTAGCTCTAATGGCCTAGAAGTTGAAACAACATTTTTAGATTTGAAAGAACTTCTTGTTTGTTTTCCAAACTGACATGCATCACATATTTTGTTATTTTCAAAATCTATTTAGGTAAACCTTTACTAAATCCATTTTAATTAGTTTTGAAATAGGTGTGTGCTTGCATGACCTAATCTTCGATGCCACAACCAACCAATCTCATTCATATTAGCATTATCAGCAACTAAGCAATGATTATTAGTAGACAATTTGTCTAAATCAATCAAGTATACATTGCCATTTCTATTTCCAATAAAACAATGCTATTATCAATGGATTAGCTACAGTGCATAAAGAAGATTCAAATGATACTTTAAAACCTTTGTCACATAATTGACTTATACTAATTAAGTTATGCTTTAAACCATCAACATAAAGTACATTATCAATAATGTGGAGGGAGTTATTTGAATGTTACCAAGGCCCAAGATTTGGCCTTTACCATTATCGCCAAATGTAACAACTCCTCCTTTCTTTTCTTCAAGGGTGATGAATTCTTCTTTGTCACCCGTCATATGTCTTGAGCAGCCACTATCAAGATACCACTTTCTCTTTGATCTCTTGGCCACAAGACATTCCTGCAATGATAATCAAACTTTATGTTTAGGTACCCAAGCTTTCTTGGGTCCTTCATGGTTAGTAGCAACAAAATTGTTCCTTTCGGAACCCATATTTTCTTCCCTTTAAATTTAACGTTTGCGATTTAAGTTTCTTAACTTCATTATTAAGATTTTCCTTTTCTTTAATGAAAGTTAAGTTTTCATTTTTCAAAACTTGTATTTCTTTTTCAAAACTTTGAAATCAACAAGTTCATTAAAAGCATCAAAAATTCATCAAAAGCAAATCATCGCAAGGGTTTCGGAACTTACCTCATCGTTGTCGTCCGCCATGAAACATACGTTTGCGACTTCCTTTTGTTCTTCTTCTTCGGAAGAAGATTCTCGCTGTCACTCCAAGTCGCCACATAAGCCTTCTTTTTCTTTTTGTAGGCTTTCTTCAATTTTGGACATTCATTCCTAAAGTGCCCCGGTTTATTACACTCATAGCAAGTCAAGGGGTCTTTCTCTTTTCTTTGTCCTTGTCCTTATTTTTATCCTTTTCTCCTTCCCACTTAGCTCCAAATTTTTTCTTGTGGAAGGGTTTCTTTCTCCTCATAAATCTTTTAAATTTCTTTGCTAAGAGAGCAGTCTCTTCATCATCATCATCATCACTGCTGCTCTCTTCTTTTGCAGCTTTGAGGGCAATTCTTTCTTCTTCTTTGTGTCCTCCTCTACATGCTGCTTCATTGTCAGCTCATGGGTCATAAGAGATCCTAGAAGCTCCTCTAAGGGTAAAGTGTTGAGGTCCTTTGCTTCTTGGATTGCTGTCATTTTTGCTTCCCATGATCTTGGTAATGACCTAAGAATTTTGCGAACAAGTTCAGAGTTAGTATATGTCTTACCAAGACTTTTCAAACCATTTACAATATCTGTAAATCTAGTGTACATGCATGCAATGGTTTCAGATTGTTCCATGCTAAATAATTCATATTTATGAACAAGAATATTAATTTTAGATTCTTTTACTTGGTTGGTACCCTCATGGGTAACCTCTAATCTATCCCAAATCTCTTTGCGGAATTACATGTGGAGATTCTATTAAATTCATTAGCATCTAAGGAACAATATAAAACATTCATGGCTTTAGCATTAAGCTGTGCCATTTTCCTATCATTATCATTCCAATCCCTTTCGGGCTTAGGAACAATAGTGCCATCAATAACATGTGTGGGTGTACTAGGTCCATTAATTATAACACCCCATAATTCATAATCAGAAGCTTGAATGAATATCCTCATTCTAGCTTTCCAATATGAATAGTTTGAACCATTAAACAGTGGAGGTCTATTCGTAGAATGACCTTCAGCAAATGAACCAACTTGTGTTGCCATTTGGATCTTTAGCTCTTGATCGTGTGATCAAAATCTAATGAGCACTAGCTCTGATACCAATTGTTGGCCCAGATGACAACCCAAGAGGGGGGGGGTGAATTGGGTTCTTTAAAAATTAAGCCTTTTAAAAATGTTTGCTTAGAAGAAGAAGGCAATGCAATGCAAATACAAAAGCAGTGAATAAAACAGAGATAGAGAAAGAGTCAATAGAAGCACGGCAAACACAAAGATTTTATAGTGGTTCGGTGTATCCAACACCTACGTCCACTCCCAAGATTCACTTGGGTCCACACTATAATCTCCCTAGATTACAGCCGAGTTGTTTTACAAGCTCACAACTCAAACTTGTTGTTTTCCGGGATCACAACGAACCCAGCTGGTTTTCAAGGGCTCACCAGCACAAAAACCCTAACACAAGCTTTACCAAGCTTGTACCGAGGTAAGACTACCTCCACTAGTTCAATCCCCCAGATTGAACTAGACACAAAGAATAGAAGTATTGTTTTCAGTTACAAAGCTCCTCAATGAGCAGATAAACAAATATAAAAAAGTTTAGAAAAGCCTGATTTGCAGTTGGTTGGCTTTGAGCTTTTCTTCTTTTCCTCAACTCCTTTGAAGTGTGAATCGGGCCTCAGCTTGGATTCTTCACGGATTGATGTTGGAGTTGATTTGAGCTTTTCCTCTTTCTTTGAGTGTTGAAAATCACTTGATTGCTCTTGAATAGCTCTTGGATTTTCTTCTGAAGCTTCCTTGGATTGTTGAGCTTGAGCACAGAAGGAGCTTCCTTTGATTTCACTCTTTTTCTTTCACTCTATTTTGAATCACGGATTTTTTCAAATGAAGCTCTGTTTTTCTTTTTCTCTTCTTTTCTCTTGAAAATTTCTCTCTTTTTGTATATCTTTGATTTGAAAACGGCTTCTCTATTTATAGATTCTGCAAAAATATAGCCGTTAGAAACAAAGAAAAATAGCCGTTAATCAAAAATCTTACCGTTGAGCTGAGTTGGCATTTGAAAAAATCTCGCCCAGATTTGCTGGAGTCGACTCATGCTTTCCCGAGTCGGCTCGAGGTCGTGATACCAAAAATAGAAATGTCAGAAAGTTAAAGGGTCGACTCACCAAAAGTAAGTGTCGACTCCTGACAGTCGGGGGTCGACTCATGAAAAGTTGGGGGTCGACTCGCGAAGTGCTCAGAAAAACACACCTCTGGTGTCTGAGCGGAGTCGACTCGCACAGTCATGGAGTCGGCTCGACAGAATCGGGGTCGACTCGAGAAATTTCATGGGTCGACTCGAGACAGACACATTTCTGTACACTGAGTGGAGTCGACTCTGAAACTCAAGAGTCGGCTCCGGAACGTATCAAAAATCAGAAATTTTCTGATTGACTTTAAATTCGTTCCAGATTCATTTTAAATCATTTTTTGACTTGAATATAATAAAATTGACATTAAGAATCAATTCAAGAAATGTTCCAAAAACTCATTGATTAAATATGAAGTATAAAATTTCTTTTTGAAAGCTTAAACATTGAGCTTGAAGTTACTTTCAATTTGATTAAAGTTATACTTTAACATTCTCATTCATTGTTCTAAATAAATTCATTGCTCATGTAAATAAACTCATTACATCTTTTAATGTACTCAAGGCTTTTGGTAATCATCAAAATCAATAAGATTGGGGCATATAATTTTTCAACAATCTCCCAACACATTGGTGTCCTTTCGTGAGAACAGGGGTGTCGTAGAATTTTTCCTTTCGGGTATCGTCGAGCTAAAACTAGGGTGTTGTTAGCCCAGAACTGGGGTGTCGTCATGCTAAAACCATTGGTGTCCTTTTGTGAGAATAGGGGTGTCGTAGGATTTTTGCCTTTCGGGTGTCGTCGAGCTAAAGCTAGGGTGTCGTTAGCCCAAAGCTGGGGTGTCGTTGCGCTAAAACCATTGGTGTCCTTTCGTAAGAACAGGGGTGTCGTAAGATTTTTGCCTTTCGGGTGTCGTCGAGCTAAAGCTAGGGTGTCGTTAGCCAGAGCTGGGGTGTCATCGCGCTAAAACCATTGGTGTCCTTTCGTGAGAACAGGGGTGTCATAGGATTTTTGCCTTTCGGGTGTCGTCGAGCTAAAGCTAGGGTATCGTTAGCCCAGAGCTGGAGTGTCATCGCGCTAAAACCATTGGTGTCCTTTCGTGAGAACAGGGGTGTCGTCACTTTAAAGCGAGGGTGTCGTTAGGCGAGAGCTGAGGTATCGTAACAGTGCAAGCATATTCGTAAAATATCAAATCCCCTTGGCAGATGAGATGAGCACTTCATTTGGCTGAAAAAGACACCCGTGTTTTATATGTGCTACTGTGTTAGTTGACTCAATACATAAGCATCAAACTCATCCATCAAAGTTTCAGAAGGTGGTACAATTCTTTCCATGTCCTCTCTGGTGTTAATTGACTGCATACAAGTCTGCTATTGCTTGAAGCAGCTCTTACTTCATTTTGCATTGGTGGAGCGTCAACGGTTGCCTTGACCAGATTTTTCCTTGATCTTTTTGACTTCTTCTCGACTCCACTCTTTAATCTGTTCTCTCTTGGGTGACCTTGCATCCTAATTTGCTGAGGATCTTGAATTACAAGCTTTGTACTTAGCTTAGCTGCGCAGTTAGCATCCACAACAATTTTGAATATAGGTGTTAGACCATCCATCACTAAATTAAATGCATCTTCAGACATGGAGGCTATCTCTGCGAGCTTCATCATCCGATGACTCAGCAAACTATATCTACAATCAATAACATAATGTTATCGAAAACATATATTAAGACATTTCAAATAAAAAATTGTCACTGCGTACCGTGATTTTCGTGTGCTTTTATCACAACCTTCAGTATTGCAGTCGAAATCGTCGAATTGGTATTTCATATCCTTGCACCATCTCTTCAAGAAGTATTTATCTGGTAAACGAAATACGTCACTTTGATGAAGAACCAACAAGGCATGCCTACACAAGTAACCCTTAAACTGAAAGGATAGACACTGGCATTGGACATCCTCAATATTTCTATCGTATGACACGATATATTCTTTGATCATCTCCTTGCCGATTCCATCGACTTCAATCCTTTCATACGACTTTATAGAATATACACAACAGTCATCAGCTTCCTTGATCAATTTAGTATTTGATGCAGCCATTTCAAGGATCTCATTCTAATTTTTTTTGAAAATGCACCTTGTATACCTTCCTGCAGCTTGTCTCTCAAAAGGTGATGATGTCTTTAGGAAATCAATCGTTTGCAATGTCCTATTATCTTCCTCATTTTTGGCCTCGTACCTTTTCTCCAAGGCATCTTCGTACTTACCTATGAACTCCGTTAGTGTAGTCTTCGAATTTATAAACCCATCGAAGAAGTGATTTATGTCCTCGCTCCTTTGTGAAGATGACATCCCTGTACATAATTTTGTCAAAAAAAGAAATGTTGAACACGAACATGAACCAAAGACAATGAAATACAAACCTGCAAAGAATGTATCCTTTAGGTAAATTGGGACCCATTTATCCCGACATTCGTAAAGGACATTAAACCAATCTATAGCCTTGCATTTTTATATTTCTCCATAACATGTGCCCAACTTTTCTCGAATGACTGTATGGTCAATGAATCATATATTGCCTCATCGAAATCAACCATAAATTTGGGATTTGCTGTGCAAATATGGCCAATCTTTTCATGTATCTTCCTCAATATATGCTAAAGACAAAATCAATGTCGTGTGTTAGGAAAAACTTCTTTAACAGCAGCCTCGATTGCCTTATCTTGGTCAGTTATTATGGCAATAGGTGCTTGACCACCATTTGCATCCAGCCATGACTGAAAAACCCATTTATATGTCTCAGTACTCTCATCGGACAACAATGCGTAACCAAGCAAGGTGGACTGTCCATGATGGTTGACCCCGACGAATGGACAAAAAGGCATTTGATATCTATTTGTCAAGTAAGTCGAGTCAAAGCTTAGAACATCACCAAAGTATGTGCATGCCAATCTTGACCTTGGATGAATCCAGAAGACAGACCTGAGATGACCATTATCATTGAGGTCTAAGGTATAGAAGAAATTGGGATTTCTGAGTTGCATTTCGGTGAAATGGATTACCATCGACTAAGCATCTCCTTCTTTCAGCTTAGACTGACGTTCGCGACAAATGAAATTACGAGCATCCTTCTCGGTGAAATCCAATTGTCTTCTGCCCCCTTTTTACCTTGCTATGGCAGAGTATATCTAAGTTGTCGAAACATTCACGGCATGTAAATTGCTGATCTCTGCCTTCTCTGGTGTGCTGATCCTCCTATGCGACCGAAGATAACCAGTTGATGTTATGGACATCCCATGGTTATGTTCTAGAGAAACCTCAACCAATATCCACTTACCACTTGTAGCATTCAGTCTTGCTTTTATGGATGCCATGCAATCAACTTTCCCAGTATCCCTATGATTCATGCTCTTCTCTATTTTTCTAGATTTTCCTTGCCTCCAACACGCCAGGTGCTTGAAGCAAAGTTGTTTGTTGTTGTTGGTCCTGCTACACACTGTTGTGATTCCAAAACCAACTCTTTTTGCGTATCCATTGTAAAAAGTATATACTTCATCTGCTAAATTGAATTCCATTCCAGTTTGAGGAACTACAGTATCAACCCCTGCTTTTGGAGCGATGGGTGAAGGTGCACGGCCGGGAGTGTGCTCGATCTCTTTTCGATCTATAATTTCTGCATCGTCTGTGGAAATATAGGCACACAGTCATGAATAATGATATCCATTGATTTAGCTGTCAATATATCCTGACAAAGCATTAGGACACCAAGGTTAAAAAAATACGACACCTCACTTGAAGAAATACGACAGCACAATTAGGCTGTTACGACACCCCAGCTCTCATCGGACGACACCCTAGCTTTAAGGCGACGACATCTCCGACTTAGGCTCTTACGACACCCCAGCTTTAGAGCGACGACACCCTAGCTTTAAGGCGACAACACCCGTGCGGGGACTGTTAAGGCGCGACGACAACTATGGTGACGTCAAAATTCCGCTAGTTCAAATTTATCGTAGTGGTGTCATAAGTTTATACCAAGGGTATGTGAGGTTTCAACTGGGGTGTCGCGAAGGATTTTGGCCGAATTCTTCTTGGGTGTTGCGGGGATTCTCTCCATAGTCAGTTATAAGCACGGGTGTCGTAGCATTGGTACTAGGGTGTTGTGAGGTTTCAACTGCGGCATTGTAGCATTGGTACTAGGTTGGCGTTGAGACCGAAGGATAAGGGAGCTTGGATGTCGTCACTGTTTTTCGACCGATTTCATCTTGGGGTGTCTTAAAGTTTTCTCCTAAGCGTGAACGAGTGTCTTAAGGTTTCAACTGGGGTGTCGTAAGGTTTCAACTGGGGTGTCGCGAACGACGACATCCCCGACCCAGGCTGTTAACAACACCCCAGTTCTTCTCATCTGACGACACCCCAACTTTAGCGCGACGACACCCTAGCTTTAAGGCGATGACACCGTGTCGGGACTGTTAAGGCGGGGATCGACAACTTAGGCTCTTATGACACCCCATCTTTAGCGCGACGACACCCTAGCTTTAAGGCAATGACACCCGTGCCGGGACTGTTAAGGCGGGGACCGACGACTTAGGCTCTTACGACACCCCAGTTTTAGCATGACGACACCCTAGCTTTAATGCGATGACACCCGTGTGGGGACTGTTAAGGCGGGGACGATGACATCCCTGAATTAGGCTGTACGACACCCCAGCTCTCATCCGATGACACCCTAGCTTTAGCGCAACGATACCCGTGCGGGACTGTTAAGGCGGGGACCGACGACATCCCCGACTTAGGTGTCATAAGGTTATAAGCATGGGTGTCGTAGCGTTGTCTCTAGGGTGTCGTGATGATTGAACTGCGGTGTCGTAAAGGATTTTCGGCCGAGCATAATAGGGGTGTCGTATTTGTTTAACATAGGTGTCTTATTTCTTTAACTTGGGTGTCGCAATACTCCGATTTTCTCCTACGATGTCGCGAGGCTTTTCTTCAGCATTCGTTTGGAGCACGGGTGTCGTAGGCTTGTAACTACGGTGTCTTAACAGTAAATATGGGGTGTCGTAGCTTTTATGACGACACTACAACTCTCATGCGCGACGACACCCTACCTTTAAGGCGACGACACCCATTCCGTGACTGTTAAAAGGGGGGACGACAACATCCCCGACTTAGGTTCTTACGACACCCTAGCTCTCATCTGACGATACCCTAGCTTTAAGATGATGATACCCATTCCGGAACTCTTAAGGTTTAAATTGGGGAGTCGCTCCCCCTCTTCTCCTCTTGGCCCTCCGTAGAATGCCCCCCCCTCTTCTCCTCTTCTTTATATCCATTCCCATGCTCTCTCCATGGTCAGTTATAAGCACGGGTGTTGTAGGCTTGTAACTATGGTGTCTTAACAGTAAATCTGGGGTGTCGTAGCTTTTATGACGATACTAGAGCTATATGGACAGGAAATAACAGGGAATATAGGCCAAAACACTCTGACGACACCCAGTTTATAAGGTATAACATCCTAGTTAAAAGAGTATGATATTGCTACAAAACAGTAAACTCTAAACAGTTATGACTCCGGAAAGTCATAATTGTTTTGGTCTAAGGAAGTTACCTACGCATTAAATGGTTTGGTCATGCATTAACTTCTCTAACGATAAAAAATGTTGGTGTAATAAAGGAGCTTTACAAAGAAGTGGGAATAAGGACTTTTTACTTCCTTCTGCGGATGACATTTTCTCCAGAAGTTTTCTTCAGACCGGACTCCTCAGAGCGAGGGCTCAGGATCTTGCTCAAACCTTGGACTGATTCCTTAGCATCCGAAAGCCAGAGCGAGGGGAAGAAAGAGTTTTTCTTGCACAGATGAAATCCAAAAAAAAATGAAGGTAGAAGTAGGTTGGAGGGAAAGGGCATTTTTATCTGCACAGTAATTTTAAAATAAAGGAGAAGTGCTTTTAATGGCCATCACGATCAGAACGTAACATCGTTGCAGAGCCATACCGTTCCGCATCGTCAACCACGTAGGATCCATGTGGACCAATCAGAGACGATGCAGTCCATGTAGGAATTGCTGCATCGAAGGCGGTGTACAAAGACTTTTCCTAAAAAAATATGACTGTTGGGCTTTCAGTGGAGCCTTGCCTGTCAATCGCCTAGGCTAGGGCTGGTCAACTACCCTAGCCTATGTGTCAAGTGCCAGGCTAAGGTAGAGAGCGGTGGTTTTGCTTTTTATGATTTTTTCAACTCCAATCGATCGTTTTAAGGTTCGATCAGCTGCACATATTTGATTTTATTTTTAAGTTAATTTTACATTAATTGCAATTGAAAATTAAATTTAAATTATTTTTTATGATAATAGAGCCTTGTGCAGTTAAGATCCTACCCAATTTTATATATTATCATTAGAAAAAATAAAATTTATAATTAATCTTTATTCCTTCGAATTTTTACACGATAGATGAATCTTCAAATATTTGTTATACTGCTTCTAACATTTGCGTTAGGATGAGCCTTGAGCTCTTGTAAAATTATGTGCGTTCTGAATGAATACATATTTATTTAAATTATCATAATTCAAAAATACAATTAGTAACTTAATCAATGATTTATTACCATCAAAACATAGATAACTAAATCTTAAGTTTAACAAAGGGTTTTTTTTAGTGGGAAGAAAGTCACTTTTTTTTCAATTTTTTCCTTTTTTTTACAGTAAGCTATTAACTCTCTTTTTTTTTTTTGTTCATGACTTCCATTTTTTTCCAAGTCATACATCACTTTCTTTTTTTAAATGGAGGCTTTTTTTAATGGAAGCTTTTTTCCTATTAGAAAGAAGTCTCTTTTTTTAACATTAAGCTATTAACTCATGTTTGCTTTTTTTTTATCCCTCTCAATGAAGGTTTTCCTTTCAGTAAGAAAAGAAGCAGACTTTTTTTTATTTTTAATAATGAAAGAATTAGAGTCAAAATTTTTTACCACTTAATAAAGAAAAAATAGTAGATTCTTAGAAAAGTATAATCATCATTTTACCATTGCATATTTAAAATCATGATGAATCAAGAATAATATAAAATTTTCATATAAACTTAAAAATGATTTAATTTAATTTATTTTTCATTTATCTTCTCTTTAATTTTAAATTTAAATTTAATAATATTAATTAAAAAACTATATATTTTTATTTTTTTATCTTATCAATCATATCAAATCTGATCGAATGTGTGCATACCTAATTGAATATTTAAAGTCGAAACCGGACTAGAACTCAGCTCGGCCTTAACCACAGCTCACGGTTAGGGATGGCAATTTTTTTCGTTTGACTATTTATCCAGTCGGTACCATTTCTAACAAGTCAAAAAATCTCCAATCTAAACGGCCTAATAAGTATGGGGGATTACCCCATTAACGATTAAATGGGTAAATGATCAAGGACGGTATCGTCCGCCCTATCCTTATCCTCTTTAGTTTAATATTTTTAATGTTATTACTTATTGTTTTATAAAGACAATTTGTTGTTATATTTTTAATTTTTAGAGTATTTGCTTCTATTTATATTGTATATTTGTGTTTTGTATTTTTCTTAGAACTAATATATATTTAGATGCACTTTTATTTGTCAACTTTCTCTCTCTCTAGGACAATTGACATAATTTGAAAATTATGGAAATTGGGTAGAGTTCTACTAGCCTTTATGTTGTGCACTATAAAGTATTAGTGAACTCTATCTAATTGCCATAAATCGGCAGCTCAAAAATTATCCCGATAAAAACATCTCATTTATTCATAACATTATCTCACAGTATCATTTTTTCCTGCTCATATATAAATTTTTTCTATAACATCATCATAAGTTTATAAGATCACATTCACAATCGACATACGAGTCGCACTAATATATAGATTATACTCAAAATTTCCTTTAGAATATAATACTTTATCTCATTTCATAAGGGTTTCATGATACTTCACAGAGTATCAACTGCATATGCACACATTCACAAATACATGCATAACTCTCATTTTATATACAAACAAGACTATGTCTATCTTTTTAACATCCACGTTAATTTTTTTTTTTCAAGCTAACAAATATTTCCAATTTACAATACCAACTCTCAAATTGGGACCATAGCTAAGGCCAACCACTTAGTCCTCTCAATCAGCTCATTGTCCTGCAATAAAAATATAACAACCATAGAGGGGTAAAACCGAAGTCCCAGTGACTGAATAACCATCTAACCATGGGAAAATAGAGGACCATAATAATCACAATCTCAACAGTATGCTAATACAATATAGCATGAATAAACTAAAGTATATTTTTAATAGGATATCAGATAACGTAAAATGTAACTTATTCTTCAAATAATATACCAGTACTGAAATCAATGCATGCTCTTTAAATATTGCCCATCGACATTTCCTTTTTTTTGAAAACCTTTTCCCACTTGGAATATAATTGGCCCACTAGCCTTTTTAAAACCATAAAAATAATTTTAAACATCATGATGCCGGGTTGTGGGTGATGCCTCCGAAGTACCATCTTACAGTCGTCCTTCTGCAGGTATACTTTCATCGAATGCATGAACTAGTAACAAGATCCCCGCACAAATAGTACCCTTACCCGTGCGGTTCACCCAGCAAAGTGGTTTGTTTCTTAACCTAAAATCTCGGGTTTCCTCTCTACCCCCACGAGCTATATAATAACCAGCTCAACTGAGCTATGATTCCTGCCCCCATGGGCTGTTTGCAACCTACCCCACTGGGTTTAGTCTAGCTTATACTCATCCCTGATCATGGGATCATCGTACAATCAAATCGTAAGGAGGTGACAGTTCAATAGTAGCGTGTAATGCTTATGCTACACATAGTCTACAGGGTGATTAGTCCCATAGCTGCCCAATGCTCAGTATGATACATACATCAAAAATATATCATTTGTAAAGCTTTATGATGCAAATATGCCATGTATGCATTAGAAGTCCACAAATCAAAACTCAAGCTCAATTCTTTTACTTTTAAAACTCATGCTCATAAACTCGTGCTCAAAACTTATGCTTTTGAAACTCATAATGTACACATGCTTTAAACTTATGCTATAAATATATACTGGAACTTATGCTATAAAAGCATGTTCAGTTCATGCTTTAAAAACTCAGGCTTAGGCTCATATGTCATTTTATGGTGTACTTTACATTTATATTAAGTATATCTATATGTATACATATGCTCTTGCATAACTTTCAAGTCATATCCTCTGTATACCTTCTGTTACACTTTAACTCAAGTTACAAGATTATGCTTTGCTTTCCTCAAGTTATAACATTCCTGAAACTCATGCTTTTCAATTCATGCTTTCATTATTCCATATACCAGGTTCTCATTTCCCAGGTTTAAACCATATACAACATTATACTAAGCTTTTATATCATAAGCTTGCAACAAAATGTTATCATATTACCATAATTCATGTTTTAACATATGCTATTAGCTCATGCTTTTCATTGATATTCATGCTATCAAACATGCATTGAACATCATATATATATATATATATATATATATATATATATATATATGGGTACCCCCACATACTTCTACAATGCATATTCTTTTTATATATATATGGGTACCCCCACATACTTCTACAATGCATATTTTTTTCTTTGAAACCTTGATGAGCTTTAACTTAAGCTATCAATTCATACCTATGAGTTCATATCATGCTTTACATGTATCAGAAACCCAAACTTTCTTTGGATTTTGCTTAAACTCAGGCTTTTTTTTTTTCACAATTGATACTCTTTTATTGAATCCGTAGTTATTCCTCAGACTGATACCCTTACCTCAAATTCATGGTCCTTTCTCAACCCATGCTATTTCTTTAATCTTGTGTTCATTCGGAAGCTTAGGATTTATCCTTAGATGTAGGATCTGTTATGAAGCTCATGTCTGTTCCTCAGTTCCATGCTCTTTTCTCAACTCGTGCTTTTTCCCCAAATCTCATGTTCGTTTATGAAACTCACAGTCTTTCCTCAAATCTATACTCTTTTCATGAATTCTATATTCATGCTTATTCTTATATTCTTTCCTTAATTATCTATATATATTCGTTAATCAAACTCATATTCCTTCTTTTATTTCATACTCTTAGGATGAGACATATGTTTTTCCCAGGTTCATATTCTTTTTATGAATCCCAACTTTTTCTCAATTTCATACCTTCCCCTCATATTCAGATTCTTTTTATAAACCTATATTCTTTTCCCAAATAACATTCTTTTATTCTTTCCTCAAATAACATTCTTTATTCTTTCCTCAATTTTCTATGCTTTTACGAACCTCAGTTCTTTTTCACACTTAGTTTTTATCTTGCACCTCATGCTAGGCTTTAACTCATGTTATAAACTCTTTTTTTTTTTTTGAAACTCATGCTTTTATAAAAATATACACATATATTAGTTCTCATTCCCCATATTTTAAAAATTCCTTTTTGAAACATAATGTTTAACATAGCACCAATTAAATCTATAGCAAAATATCCATACAATCTCTCAAAATAAATTATATAGCCAGATAAGGAACCCACTTACCTTAGCTACTAGCATCCCAACTGACACTCATCTTCTATGCTCCAGCTCCCTGGAACCACCATCTAGACCTATGCCATCACACATAGACACATACATTATCAGGATTCATGCTTGGAAGGTTTCCTTGAAACACTGCGCATAGGTATGCTAAATCTTAAACATCTTATTATTTTCTTCCACCCTTTCATCCATCAAAGATTCACATGCTATTATCTCAATAACAACAAATCCATACAAGATCTATGCTATACTGGGCTTAGGAAAACTAGAGCTTACCTTAAAAGCTAACACGACCACCAAGATTGCTTTCCCCTTTCCTTCTCTTCTTCTTCCTCCATGGCTGATTCTCTTCTCTTCCTTTTTGCTTTCTTTCCCTCTTTTTTTTTTTTTTTTCTTTCTTTCTTGCTGACTCTCGCTCTTTCCTTTTATATTTTTCAGTAACTTAGGGGTCAAGGCATGAATAGTAGCTTGGCAAAAATCTTTATTTTGCTCCCCAATAGCTATTTATTGTTATTGTTTTAAATTTGATACTTTTATATAATATTTTTAGGAAAAAAAGCTAACTCGAAGAGCTCAATTTTAGAAATCCAACTGTTCAAACGGCACTCAAATTGGACTTAAAATGAGCTCAAAATAATTTTTAAAAAATTAACCTAGAAAAAGTGCAGTCTTGGAGTCGGCTTGAGCAAATCAGAAGCCGGCTCTAGCACAAAGCAAAATTAATGTCTTTCTGATTTTTTGCAAGAGTTTACTTGCCCTGAGTTTACTTCAGAATATACCAAAAGTTTTAAACCATACCAGATCGACTCCTCACCAATTGAGTCATCTCTAATTGCTAAAACACTTAAAGGCAAAACTCAACTAAATATTTTTGTGATTTAAACCTATTAAAATTTAAATCTCTCAAATTCTTAAATCAAATCATTAGTATACAAAATATACTTATTTACATCATAAAATTTTTCTTCTTACGTTTATCAAGTGGCAACATATCTGCACATCATTGAAACTATACAATTTTTATTATAAAATAAAAAATCATTAATATTATAAAAATTATAAAAATTATAAAATATTATATTATTAATATTTTTTTAAATTTTTAATAAATTATATTTATTTATTTGATCAGATTTTTTATTTTTATTTTGTTAATTAAATCGACTTAATAGAGCGGAGAACGAAAAAAAAAAATTTCAACGAAAACAGGGTGCCAGACCATTGCCATCCCTACTCACTCACGGTCTTGCTTCGTCCGACCGGTTCGTGTGCCCTTGACGGCGGCCGTTGCACGTGGCAAACTTCACGCGGCAGTCGGAACGCTGACGGCTCTCCCAGTTCCACGCCACCTGCCCCTTTTTTTTTTTAAAGGTAAACTTCCACCTGTCATGTCGAGTCCATCCCTAGCCCGTGGATCGGTGGAAGAGGGAAAGAATAAAAACCCTTCGTCGCCCCCAGCATTCTCTCTCGCTTGGTCGTCGTCATGGCTGGACTGCGATCTTCAAGCTCGGAGATGGATCTGGACCGCCTAAACATCGAGGAGTACCTCACCACCGACTCCATCCAAGAATCTCCCAAGAAACTCCACCTGTATCCCCTTCTCTCGATTTCTCTTTCTTTGAGCTAAATGTTGTTGCGAAAGAAACCCTAACCTACGGATTCTTTTGATCAGGAGGGATTTGCTGGACATTTCTCCCACGCTCACGGAAGCCGCCGGTGCTATCGTTGATGTAAGCTTCTCTCCCCCTCTCCTTCTCATCTTTGTTTCTTTTCATCCTGATCAGAGGATTTGGACTCAAGATTCGATTTTATCCATTTGCTTGTGGTGCTTGTAATTAAATTGTAGAAGTTTTAATTGCCACTGAATTTTATGAAAATTAGGGTTACTTAAGTTCTCATAATGTGTATGCTTTCTTTTCCTTTTTTTTTTAGTACTTGCATTTGATTTTATTCGATACGCGTGGTGCGTCCAGTGTTCAAGCCTTGGAAAAAGCTATTTGCTTTAAAGGAAAGATGCTCCGCATATTTCAGACATTGTTTTTTTTGGTTGGTTGGCATTCTGTTAGGTTCTTGAATCTGGATGGTTAGTTTTGGCAAAGAATCTTTGATGCTTTGAATTTACGTTGAGAGAGGTCTGTTTTTGACCGTTTGTAGGTGGAGAGTCTTCTTCTTGACGGACTGAAGTTGAATTTTCTTTTCATATTTTCATGGGGGGAAATGTTGATTTGGATTTGTATATAAATATGGACCTCCTATATTATTTCCTGGATGCTTGTAGGCTTATTAATGTTGCTTCAATGCCATCCTTTTTTGAGTTGTTGTCAGCATTAAGTTTAAACTTTACAAGGGTTGGAATTGTTTTTTTTTAACACTTTAAATACTGTTGAAGAGCTCGTCCCCTTCTTATACATCCTTAAATAGAAATTAAAGTACCTCTTGTTATTGGAGCCCTCTTATATATTTTATACATGCCTGTACCATTTCAGTTGATTCTTCATGTCTGTCCTTAAGTTGTACAACTTCAACAGCCCCTCTAATATACAAAACCAATGATTGAAGGAAACTATCACTTCAACACAACTATTGGAGAGCTCATATTTAGGGTTTAGGGTATGAGGGGATGTCCTGTGGGATGCCAAGATAGATTGCTGTCTCAAGTGTTCGAACAGGACCATCCTACTATCATCTCAGCGTCCCAATCAGAATAGCGACACATTCCATTTCATGAAAAGATCAGAATGGTTCTGTCCTGTAACATTCAAAACTTTGCTTATATGTTCTCTTTCTTCAAGATTTTATGAACATAACTCTGTAGAAGGTGTGTTTTTAGCATGTCTGATCCTTGATGTTTAGTCTATTCTACTTTGTTTCATGCTTGATACAAAATTAGATTAGGAATCAGAAATTCTAGTTTGGAAGTGTATTGCATTGCCTAAGAACTCCTTACCATTGCCTTTACTTCTCTATATAGCTTTATAAGACTGCTAGGTGAAGTGGCAAACTTATGCAAAGCTAGGTGAAATGGGCTAGAAATGTTCATGTTCTTGTATTTACATGAATGGTGACCTGATAATGGGAAACAACGTGCACAAACCATATTTCTTTTAAATGTTGAGGAAATACCTAATTTAGCTATTGGACATTACTAAGACTTCCTTGTGTTAATATGGAAAAATAGGACATGTATATATTGTTTATGTAGTCTTTTACAATGCAACTTTTGCGTTTCTTCTTGAATGCAACTTTTCAGATTTCTACTTTCATATGCCATAATAACTAGAGCATGTCTTTCCTACCGCATTTTTTATAGGTGTTGATCCATTCTTATTTTTTTAAGGAAGAAAATATATTATACAGATATATGGCCTTTTGACATTTATATTATTTCATTCAGGATTCTTTCACTCGCTGTTTTAAATCGAATCCTCCAGAACCCTGGAATTGGAATGTGTATCTATTTCCCTTATGGTGCTTGGGAGTGATTGTTAGATATGGAATTCTTTTTCCCCTAAGGTATGAAATAATTTCTTTTTTATGAAGAATTAAAATGAATAGCCACTAGATTTTAATGGAAACAATACAAGGAGTATTTATAACTATAATTTGTATCTCATCTGCATAATGCTAGTAAATTTTTTTATATTGCAGTCTAAGCTATTTGCAATGGTTCCTAGGTGTTAACTACTAAGATGATGGACTATATGATGGATTGATTAGATGTTAACTACTAAGATGCCGAGAATCAGCAAACTAAGCTAGAGCCTTCTGGTTGCATTCCTCATCATGAATTATTTTTATTAGGGTGACTTCAACAGACATGACAACTGTTAAATGGATGTTTTCTTTTATTGCTTGTGGTTACAAAAATTAGGGAAAAAATTTAAAAAGGGTTTATAGGCTTGTGGTTACAAAAATATATTAGGGTGACATCAATAGACTTGACAACTGTTAGATGGATGTTTTTTTTTTTTTTTCCGTTTGTGATTACAAAAAATAGGAGAAAAATTTAAACAGGGCTTATAAGCATGGTAGACCTTTTTAATGCCAATCATTGGTCTTAATTTGTAGTGTTGTCAAGGTCTAAACTAACAATGTTATAGGCTAACTATGTATAGGAAGTTTTTCTAAAATCACAGTCTTCTACAGTGCAAAAAAGTGCTGTATGTTTCCTTAAGACATGATATGTTGAGTATTCTTTGAAAAAAAGGACCTTGTAAATTCCATTGTTGTGTTGAGAAGAAATGTTTGGTTTTCCTCATTATAATATTCGGCTGCTTGACTACTTTCAATTCATATGGAAATAGAAAAGTAACAAACAGGAAAAGACTGGAGTGGTCATAGGTAAAATCCGGATATTAAGATACTTGGCCAGATTAGAACAGTTGGAATTGTTGAGGCCCTCATGATCACATCTATTCGTCATGAATCAAAAGGTTCTGTCCTCTTATGCATCTGAATATTATTTTTGATCATCTTCTGCAACTGGATACTAACTGTCTGCAAGAGAGAACATATTCTCATGAAGCATTTTGAGTTGCTCTGCTGTGGAGAATTAGTTTTCCAACACCATTTTAAATTCTATCAATGTTTCTAGTCATCATATGAGGTTGTCATGTAGCACTTTGCATGACTGGTGAGACTTGAGGTGCAAAGTTGGATGGGTTGCAGTTATGTAGTGGTACACATTAATGAAGGCAACCCCTAGTAAAGTCAAAAGTCAGGAAAGGATCAATGTCGCACATGTTGCAGTTTTGTGGTACAACACATTATTGAAGACAAACCCCCTACGGACAAAATTAAAATGGTCTATGGCATATCATTTAGTCTATGATTACATTATATGTCTGTATTGTTTTTACATAGCATAATCCAACCAACCATCATATGTGCTTATATAACTCAAAATGACTATCAAGGTGTTTTCTTGCTTGATGCTGAGAGCATGCATTAGGATGAAACTTCATGAGGGTCACAATCTGATCACAACATTGGATTTAAGGAAGTGCTAGTGGCCATAATAAACATGTTGAAAGAATTGCTTTTGTCTACTTGTAAAAAAATAATTGGCTTGAAACCTGTATATAATTCTGATTGGCACCATAATAGCGAACTTAATTTGGTCAGAAATTAGGTACTGAAGCTAGATTACAACAATGCACTGGAACAAGCCATAACATGAGATATTGCTGCAATGTTGGAGTGATTTCTTATCTCTTGATCAAGAAGGAGATGGATTTCTTATCTCTTGAAATTAGGTAGTTGCAAAAGTTGACAGGAGACGATTGATTAATAGGATCACTGGCCTTATCAACATGGCAAGGTTCTAAATGCTAGAATATAAACAACATAGTACAAGAATGAATGACAATAGGGAGACTTGTACATGGAGACACTTTGGACATCGGACAACAGCTACAAAGTCCAAAAATAACAGAGGTCATCTTAAACTAACACTATAGATTATGTGTTAGGTGATAAACTTCATTCCCCTAGACAATGCCCTGTCCTGCTTAACATTTAATTCCATTTCTTTCCCCCTCTTTTTGAACCTAAGGCTGGGAAGATGGTTTGGATTTGTGATCAACTTCTTATTGGATATGCAAAGGGATGAGGCTTGTTTTTTATGTTTTTTAATGCAGCCTTATCATTTATAGGGTCTTTCCATTTAACATATACAAGATGGCTGCATTTGATGTTAATAAGTCAGAGGCATAGGTCTGTTAACGGGCCAGACTGGTGTGCACATCCTGAAGACCCAGCCAGAAATCTTTGGCGCCAAAGGCCGATTGAGTTTGAAAGCTAAAAAGCAAAAATGAGTTTGGGTTGGATGAAGCTAAATATATGGTGAAAAATAAATTAGGCCAGATTTTGTTACGGCATATATTAGCAAATGCTGTTGAGGCTGTTGTTCAGCTCAAGCATAGCATCCTCAGGCTAGGTTTAGGCTTGGACAGCCTTGGGCTTGAGGCATGGTTTCAAATCTTAGATGTAGAGATGGGTTGCCGTCTTGAGTCTCAAGATGAAATTGTCCTATCATCTTCCCATCATCTCAATCGGTATGCCTTGAGACATCTTCCATTCCAAATTGTCAGGAGAGGTTGGGATGGCAGCATGTTCCATTCCAAGAAAAAACCTAGTTAGCTTTATACCACAGGATTTAAAACTTTGGCTTGAGGATTGAAATGCTAACTGAAATCAAGCCTGGTCTTGACTCTGCTTGTTGACTCTCCTATAAAGATAAGTCATCAGAGCAGTACTTGTTAGCATCATGTAAATCATAGTTCTCTTTTCTTGCATTTTTTATGAAAATAATTTAACCTTTTGCATCTACTTTCTATTATATGCACAATCTTTTTAACTCCCTTTTTTTCCCATTTGGTACTTTGCACATTCTGGTGTAGAGTTGCAACCTTGACAGCAGGGTGGATGGTATTCTTTGCAGCCTTTATTCCTGTACGTTTCCTGTTGACAGCACATAATAAGTGGAGGCGTAAAATAGAGGTGGGTTTTATAACTATTTGATTAAAATATTGCAGCTGGGATTTTTAATGGCTTGTATCAAATAGTTCTTTATTCCAAAAACTGTTTTTGTGTTCCATACTTTTTTTTTTATCTGTGTATAAGTTTAGTGTTAGCTTTATAATTCTTAAATTGGCAGTTAAAGTTTAGCTTCATTTTCTTGTGTGTACTCTTCCTTCACCTTTCCTTTGAGGCAATCTTTTATCACCTTGTTGAATAGGAGTGAACTTTCATTTTCCATCCCCTTTGTTTCTTTTTATTTATGTACACTCTCTCACCTGTTTTGAAATAAGAAGTAAGAACAAAAAGGTAAAGGTAAAACTCCATTCATGTTCTTTCTATATAAAGCTAGCCATTACAACATTAGTGACCTTCCAAACATTGTAACAATGTTAATATGATTTTCCTAGCCAAACAAATTAGCTTTGCAGAGGTGAGATAATCAAAGGTACTTGTTAAGCTTGATAAGTTGGATTAGGAAGAGACTGCAAATAATCCTTGTTTGTATCATTAAAAACGATGGCTTCATCCTTGTATAAAACGTAAGCTGTTAATAAACGTTGCAACAATAAATTAATGTGCAAAACCGGTTTAGTTATCAGTTAGTTGTATATTTTAGTCAACTTATGATGTAGCCATATGTGCAAACACAGTCCTGTTTCTTGGTTTCACAGTACAAAATGATTGGAAGATGGACTCCAACATCTAGGATGTTTTTTTGTAGAAGTGTAAATACATGCAAAACGTAGATATATGCTTGCGTGCTAATTATCTTGGTTATGCTATCTATTCTACCATATAATGCGAACTCCCAAGATGTGCTCATGCATGAGGCATGTCTAACCGTCTGCATACTCTTATCCTTACCCGTTTCCTCCCCTTGCCTCTTCCTATTCTACAATTTAACCAGAGGGTCAAAGGTTCATGCCTTACTAGCATTTATTATTTATTTTTATAAGTTTATTTTTATTAAAAATAAGCAAAACATGTGCATTATATGTACCACATTTTAATTTTATTATTAGAACTGTTAGCTGAGCTTTGAGGTCAATATAAGAGGAAGATGTGAACAAGATTATTTTGATGTGGAATCGATTATAGAGGAAGGATTGAGTACTGCAGGCAAATTGTGAAATATCCCTAGTTGCATGAGAAGCATGTGAAAACTACCTGAGAAGGCTTAGTTACTTGTAGGAATATGGAAGAAAGTTGGCTTAGATTAATCAAAAAAGCATGGATGGAAGGAGCTATGGTTTTTTGGTTTATTTTCTAGCTCAGAGATGAATGCAGTGCACCATGTCGGATAGTTTCTGCTTCCTTCTCCATCAAGATTTCTTTTGTGTTTGGTGAACTATGGAGGTCTGCTTTTGAGTGCATGCTTCACCATTGAAACCTGCTTGCATATGTCCAGATTATTTGCTTGGTGAGTGCATAATTTCTGCCTGCTTTTATATTATTTAGGTTTTGAATCATTGTAATTGGCCTATTGAAAATTTTTAGTTTGCTTAACCTGAAATCAGAACATTGACATCCACTGGTTTTATCTGAATTATCTAATGATCCATGAGGCCAATGGAATTTGCGTCCAGTGGCTGGTAGGCAAACCTCTTAGACAATACATTGGGAGAGGTTCTGGCTTGAGAGAGATCTTTAATAAAATAAGTTCTTGTAACTTGCTCAACTCTTTGATGTGCAACCAAATGTAATCTCATTTCATAATGGTGCACCAATCTGACTTGTAACCAAACTAATTTTAAATGTCAATGGTTACTTTTAAATTCCTTAAACCAACTCTTCAGCTCCTTTCTTTAAATAGCAAATGGCTTACTATTGAAGGAACATGGTTATCATTTGATTACCATTGAAGGAACATGGTTATCATTTGATGTTCTAAATAATGATGCCCGGATAATCCAAGTCATATATGACCTTTATTTGTCCTTACGAGTGCAAATCATGCAAAATATGTAATTAAAACTTGTGCAGCCATTGCCTATTGAAAAAGCAAGTAGGTTTTATCTTAACTGCAATTTGCTGAATGAAGGTGTAGATCAATGAAATGGTCTTAGGTTGTTAAATATAATAGTTCCATTTCATGTTTGGGATGCATCAACTCTATTGTCGTTCCTTATTCTCCTCTTTGTTCTACCTCCAGCAATTGCAGATAATAAGCCCGCCGTAATACACTTGGATGGAGGGAACGTAATATGGTATGCCATACTAGTGCATACTACCTCGTACTAGGCATAGTATATCATACCAGTACTGAATCGAGACTCAGTATCAGTGCACACCGAGTCTTACTGATACCGAGCCTCGATATACTAAACCGACTCAAGTACCAAATGTACCGACACTATACTAATATAGTACCGGTATAGGGTTTGATATTGAGACGGTAAACCTTGGATGGTACCATACCTCTTAGAGTCTTTGAATATTATTTTAGTTTGGAATTTAATTTGATTATACATTAGGTTGCCAATGCATTTCTTGGGCTAATTTAGTTTGCTCTGTCTTATTAATTTATTGATATATAGCTAGGAAATATATACAGTAGGATTTCCTGGCTGAGTTTTAAACTAATGCATAAAAATACTTATAAACTGTTTTCCCTTATTCTTGAATATATTATCCAGAGGAAGTTGGTTGAGATGATATGCAGTGCATTTGTTGCTTCGTGGACAGGCGTCGTCAAGTATCATGGACCTCGTCCTAGCATGCGCCCTAAGCAGGTTCTTTCTATACATGTTGTGCTAGTTGTCAGCTGTATGATACCTTTATCTGAATACAACTTTATTTGTACAGGTATTTGTTGCCAACCACACTTCTATGATTGATTTTATCATATTAGAGCAGATGACAGCATTTGCTGTTATCATGCAAAAGCATCCTGGATGGGTCGGTAAGATTCTAGAATTTTTTTCCTTCTAAAATTTTATGTCCTTACTTCCGCATTAGCTTCTTTTATTTATGGTTTTTAGATTCTCTTTTCAATATCTAATGATTCTAAAACCTTCAGTTTCTTCTCTGATTTTATGACATAGGATTTATTAGTTTCATCTCTGATTTTATGACATAGGATTTATTCAGAAGACCATTTTGGAAAGCGTTGGTTGTATTTGGTTCCACCGTACAGAATCCAAGGATCGTGAAGTTGTAGCACGAAAGTAAAAAAGCAGAACTAGTTTCTTTTGATTTACAACATGATTGTCTTTGTTCACATTCATAGTCTTGATAAGCAAAGCTTCCATTTTCAGGTTAAGAGAACATATTCAAGGAGTTGACAGCAACCCTCTTCTGATATTTCCAGAAGGAACCTGTGTTAACAACCATTACACTGTCATGTTCAAGAAGGTTGCATCTGATCTCCTTCATATTATTGTAGCTTAGATTGGTATAATAAAACTTCATCTGCTGAGACTGCGTGTTAACAACCATTACACTGTCACATCCCGTATTGCTTTTATTGAAAATTTTGCATCTTTCATTTAGACCAAAGTAAGAAACATGCACTCTCTTTTTTCCGTTAAGGATGTGTATTACCAATGAAAAGCATGGTATTTTCTACAGAAAGAAATTTCGTATCTTTAAAATTAGCTGATCTGCTACATTGGTCATTAAAGTTATCTTATTTGCTCTAGGACTGTAAGATATCAATAAAATTATTGGTCAATCTAGCATTTACAATACTAAATGTTGGTCTTTTACTCAGGGTTCACTAAAATTGAGGTATTTGAAGGCTTCCACATTAAGTTTTTAGCTACCTATGGTTTAGCCTAGCAAGTATGCATTCTTAGCACGTATTAACAAATCCAAAGCAGGGAGTCCACTTTCATGTTAGCTCACTGGTAGACCAGTATTGTGAAAATTGCATGGCCTTGCTTATGTGGAGGAGATACATATTGCACGTTGCTTGTTCAAAACCTAGAGCCAGATATGTAACAGTTGGGACATGGCAGTTATTCCTTTTTTTTCTTTTAAAGGTTGTGTCTTAGGCAGAGCAGTGAGGAGGAAGAAAGCATCTGGTGAATAAACAATCCTCTCATACAGCTGAGCCAGTAGCCTAACATGCAAGAAATCCCTCTCCGATGTAACCCTATAAAAAATTTTCTTTCATGTGTTATAAATGCACCAACATGCATTATCTCATGCATTTAGCACTAAAAGCATAAAGTAGTTTGCTAGGAATGTTGCCCCAATATCAGCCTGCAAGATAGGTGTTATTGTAAGCAGTTACTGTCACAGCAGTGGACTTGTACAGTGCCAGCTTTAATAGTTGTCTACAACAAAGTATCAATATTAATTATTATTGTTCAATAATTATCATCTTTTTAAATGTTTCCGTTGACCTTTTATTTGAGCTGAAAAATTAATGGAGTTTTCAGCCTTGTGTCTGGCTTATATATTGTGTCAATGACATTTCTAAGCCTCTTTAATATTTATTTAATATTGTCGGCATTTTCAGTATTGTTCCCAATAGTATATTGTTCTCTTATTTTCAAGCAGATACGTTACTTTATGCTATTTGGGTGTGCTAATTGACTGATGTACAAGTGTTTCACACAGGGTGCTTTTGAACTTGGTTGTGCTGTTTGCCCAGTTGCCATAAAGTACAACAAAATTTTCGTGGATGCCTTCTGGAACAGTAAGAAGTAAGAAGCACTACAAGAAACAGTGTAGATAAATAAGCATCCTATGTTTTTTTTCTGTTTCCTTTAACTATCTTTTTCTTTTTTATACAATATATCAAAGCAAGAGGTACTTTGAACCAAGGTTTGACATACCAAACTAGACCGTCCTGTAGCAGGTGCACTGTACTGTACCATAACAATAAATTACTAATCGAATACCAAGGTGTGTTTTGATATATGAGCATAACTAGTTTGAACCAGTTCAAACTTAGTGGAACCACTCCATACCATCAATTGTGTTGCGCTGAGTCGTGTTGTCTGGTTTCGGATGGTGTCATTACTGGATGTGATAAAATATGGTGTCGGTGCAGTGTGCATATGGCACCATACCAACCGTACAGTACCAATATGGTACTAGTATGGTAGCTGGTATTAGTACAGTGAACCTTGACTTGATTACAGATGGCAGTGGAGGTGGTGGGTGGGGCATAGCAACAAGCACGTTGCATATGTTAGACAGTACTTGAGACAAATACGTAATGAACTAAAGGAGGCCATGTCGCACTGACTTGTGCTCTTTGATATTTTTTTTATCCAGCTGCTTCCTCAGCAGGTGCATGAGAGCGATTTTTTGGTCATATCTGCTTTTTATAACTACTATCTTAATGGTATACCTTATATAGGAGATAAAATTATATATTAAGAACATTTCCATTATGCAACAATTATCAATATATTTTTCCGGATCAGTTGAAAATTAATATCTACTGATCAAGGGAAGCTTGGTTGGAATTTTCAAGTTAACATTATTAGCATCAAAGATTGGATTAAATAGAATTGGGTGATTAGTCTGAATTTGAATCATGGACTAGTTCACACTTACTGATCAGCTACTGCATTCTAGTGTATATGGAAACCGAAGACAGCATTGCCTACCGTCTTATCTGTTCACCACCATTCACACAAATGACATGGGTTGGGTTGTAACATCAAGGGTTGTACATTGATACATTCGTTATGTGATGTTATGTTTTACTGGTCTTACATAGCAGGTGAGAAATCTCTTATATTGAGGATCATTACTACACTCTCTCCATAAAATTGACCCATTATTATGGCTTGACCGTGTAACTTGTCAACAGTAATTTGAAAAGAAAAGGTTTATTAACCCTATGCTTGGATTTCTATGCTTGGATTTTGTTACTGTAGGATAAGAGCTAGAATCTTATCAGTATAAAAATTTAAGGCTACTTTAAGTGGACATGAAATAGATGGTATCAATTGGATAAGGGCATGCCAGTTCATGATTGGCCCGTACACATTGAGAATTGGTGCTGTTGATTATTTTGTACACATTCAAAGTTGTATGACTCATCATTGTTTTCTTTTGTCCCCCAGTGCTTGATACAAGACCTTTTCATGGGCTACCGGATTGCTTGAGCTATAGGATAGATATCATTATGGACTTAATTGTTTTGTTGTATCTAACAACTGATTATTTGTCTGTTAGGCAATCATTTACAATGCATTTGTTTCACCTTATGACATCATGGGCTGTTGTTTGCGATGTTTGGTACCTCGAACCTCAGTACATAAAACCTGGAGAGACATCCATTGAATTTGCTGAAAGGTAACATATTTTGCATCTTCAAATATGATAACATTCTCTGCTACATCAAAATGAGAAATTTGATCTGCTAACATTCTCTGCTGCATTGCTTATGTCATGTAGGGTTAGAGACATGATTGCTGTTCGAGCTGGTCTCAAGAAGGTCCCATGGGATGGATATCTGAAATACTTCCGCCCAGCCCTAAGCTTACAGAGCGGAAGTATGCAAGATGTCCCTTTCTTTCTTCTTCCCCCCAACCACCGCGCCCTCCCCCTCTTCACCCCCCCACCCAAAACACATCCCTCTCAGAGCATTAACACCCCGGAAAAAAATAAAGAAGAAAACCTTTTTATCTGGACAGTTGGATGCCGTATTCTGACCTTTCTCTCTCATACTCAGCACAATCTCTGAATCCTAAAATTTGTTCCATTTTCAGGCAGCAGATCTTTGCGGAGTCGGTCTTGCAGCGGTTGGAGGAAAAATAAAGAGCCATCGTGCATTCATCCCAACTGCGCCCTACTCTCTTCTGAAATCTTATCTTTTACCATAGCTAATTTATATTGATGTGGGCCTTTTGTAAATGGCCACCATGTATCATCGCGGGAAGCGATAAAGATTTGCTAGAATGATCTTTTATAAATTAGAAGCGGTTATTATCTCAATGAACGTGTTGTTGAGCAGCTGAAGTAACGGACACTTTTGGAGCTTTGAGGCATCTGGCGTATGCAAGTCTGAAATATGAATTTTAAGGTTGATCTCACTCTAAACAGTTTGTGTGCCACATATTATTCTATACATCAGTTTGGTCTATCTCTCTCTCTCCCCCTTATTATTTGGACCGATGAATGCATGTGCCAACTTGTTCTGTGATATTTGGTTAGATTATAAGTACCACATATATCATGTATTGCAGTAAATCATACATATATATATATATATATATATATAGTAGATTTGATTGCATTCGCTCGGTTAGATCCGAGCGTATCATCTTCTCAATCTTTAAAATTGGATTTTAAAGATAAAAAAATAAAAAAAAAGAATGGCCGCAAGAACTATATAGATATAAAGATGAGAAAATGATTAAATTCTGTATGTGTTTACAATCAAATACAATTAAGTTTAATTATATATATATATATATATATTAAAATTAAATTTAACTGCATTCAAATATAATTAATTTTAAGCTTTGATTTTTTATTTTTTAATTCATACGAATTTTAATCATCTTATTTTATTTTATCTTTAAAATTTATAAATTATATGAATTTAAGGATAAAAGGTTTTTTATATATATATAATAGATGAGCGTGCTTCTGGGTGCCGAAAGGAAAGCTACTTTGCTCGGAGATTTTTGCATCGGTCTGGCACTGCACTGGTCTTTTTTGCGTTGCTTTATGAGCTGCATTATGAGCTGCCCAGTGTCCTTTCTCTACCTTCTTTTCATCTGAGGTGCTTTACTTTTTCTCGTGCTGTGTGACATCTGAACCGACCGCCATCTTAGCTTTTCTGAGATGGACAAAACATCAAGCACCTTTACGTGAGCTCAAAATTTGTTGAGAATTTGAGATGTATTAGCATCGAATGGGATAACTTTCTATGTATCGGCTTCCTGGTGGAAAGGAAGTTATAAATTCCTCAATGAGATGTATTACCCTTTGACCAGTGCTTCTCGGGTGCTGCTTTGGCACCCATCAATAATCATGCGCTGTTTTATAAATTCCTCAAGATAAACTTCTAAATCGGTTTGCTACTTTATAAGGTCCTTTGAAAACAGACTGAACGGATTTATAACTCTCTCTTGATGAAGAAGAAAAGGATATCCAGATTTGGCGCAAAGGAAGTTATAAATTTTTTTTTTTTTCTTGTTGATTATTTATTTAATCATCTAAGTTATTATTGATCAATAAAGCCAGAGAAAAATTAAAGAAGAATAACAAGCTTTGTATTTCAACCCGTGTTCAATGAGATTTATATTAAGGTATTTACAGCTCGATATGGTAAATTTAAGGAGAATATTGCAGCAAGAAATATTCAAATGAATATAGAATACTTCAAAGAATATTACATGAAATTTGAACATGAACATTTAACATATATTGTCTTGACTCGTTGTTATTACTGCAGATCCAAGAATATCTCAAGTCAGCACACCATTCGAATGATATGCCTTCTGAGCGCAGGATTGACTTCCTCATGCACTTCCATAGCTCCACCTCGCTCATAAGGCTCCTCCCATTATTCCCTGAAATGGTTAGGCGTTGTAGAGCACGAGCCACGAAGAATGCTTCCTCTAAACTCTAACGACACGAGCCCTGGGCCCGTAATACCCATGGATTTGTTCCGTTACAAAAAAAAGCAAAACGGACAAGGTCCACATCAACTTGGGCCACTACAGTCCAAAAGGGATCCAATTGGTACCTTATCGTTCTTACTTTACTACGTATAAATCACTCACTCTTTTCTTCTTTACCCAATGTGAAATCTTTAAGAGGACCTGGGCCTCAGCCTCACAATCTACCCCTTTAAAGAGGGACGTGAGGCAACCATTACAAGAAATCAAGACGGACAAGTCTCATACCAACTTGGGCCACTACAGCCCAAAAGAAATCTAATTGGTATCTTATCCTTCTTGTTTTACTACATATAAATTACTCATCCTTTTCTTCTCTATCCGATATGGATCTTTAAAAAGACCTCACACAAACCCAGCTGAAACCACTGCTTATCCTTCTAGCAAGTTTTGATCTGCCACGTTAACTCGTTGGCAGATCAGCCAGATCTGGCTCAGCTTAATGGAGGACATCAGAACAAGAGAGAATTGCATGCACTTCTAATTAGTTAGAGAGGACTGAAGTTGGGTAACTATTCTTGGCGTGGGATTGGCTTCGGCAACATCTGCAGAGCCTTCCATCGCCGTTGCCTGAGCTCCACTGGCAAGTATGGTGGAGCAAATGGAGTTTTGATGCTGAGTTCCTGTGGAAGAATTAGCATTAAGTAATTTGTTGAGACAATATTAGAATTATGTAATGAAATGGCTACAAAAATACATTAAGATGGTGCATTTGGTTAATATAATATTATCAAAAATCTTGTATTCCTAGTTACCTTATATTTGGTAATCAAATTGTCAAAAATAAAAAAATACTATGTTTGATTCGTGTTGCCGCCGGGATCCGTCCTCCGACTCGGGCGCGGTCGATCTCCAGGAAGAGGGGGGCGGACCTGCAAAAGAAGCCCACACGCGGAGGGACGCTGGGGTGGTCCTCCGCGGAAGACCCTCCGACGCTCAAGTCAGTGGGGAAGAAATCGGCGATCAACCAGACAGTGAAGAGGTGGATCTCTCCGGAAGACCTCTCCGAGGGCGGCCAATTGGAGGCTCCAAAGGGCAGGAGCGCCGACGAGCTACCGGCGAGAGCAGGAGAGTGAGAGTGGGGGGGATGTAAGCGCGCAAGTGTGCGTAAAGAGTTGCGTACCTGAGGGAATCTGCCAATCTGATATTTATAGACTGTCACCTGGGGACTTGAGCATCTTCTGGAAGGTTCTGGGGTTGTTACGATACGGGGGTAGACAGAATCAGGCCGTTATGGGGCCGTTAGAATCCACGCCTGGTTTGTTAAGGGATCGACGGCTGGGAGAGCTCCTTGATGTCTTGGGATCTGGGTGAGTAGACCTGGGGCGGTTACAATAGGTCTTAGGCCACGTCTCAACATGATTCCTTGCCTAAGGTGCTGCTCGGGTAAGCTTAAGCTCTCCCGCGTCAGGTTCCGCGGAGGTAGACGTCAGGGCATGGATCGCTAGGTAGAAGCGAGCTACGGAAGCCCGAAAGGGGCCGAGCTAGGGAAGCCCGGAAGGGGCCGAGCTAGGGAAGCCCGGAAGAGGCCGAGCTAGGGAAGCCCGGAAGAGGCCGAGCTACGGAAGCCCGGAAGAGGCCGAGCTAGGGAAGCCCGGAAGAGGCCGAGCTACGGGAGCCCGGAAGAGGCCGAGCTACGGAAGCCCGAAAGAGGCCGAGCTACGGAAGCCCGGAAGAGGACGAGCTACGGAAGCCCGAAAGAGGCCGAGCTATGGGAGCCCGGAAGGGGCCGAGCTACGGAAGCTCGGAAGAGGCCGAGCTACGGAAGCCCGAAAGAGGTCGAGCTACGGAAGCCCGGAAGAGGCCGAGCTACGGAAGCCCGGAAGGAGACGGCGGGAGGAGGTCAGCCTTAGCCGCCTCACACGGATATCAATGCAATGACGATTTTACCCCCCAACACATGCCCTCCACTCCCTAGTTCGAAGCGTAGGTTCGGGCGTAGGGAGTATAAGCTCAAGTGGCGCGCCCTGGATGGGACGTCTTGGCCTAAACAGTTCATGCAATGATGCCCTAATTAATGCGACAAAGCCATCGTACCTTCGGAGGTAAGGTTCCTCCACCAGCGACGGTTGAGATTGTGTCGTGCCGTGAATCCCGATCGATATGGAGGTTTGTCGAGGCGATTCCGGATGCCTCGAATGAGACGTCCCGCCTCCCCAGGGCGGTTCCTTGGCGGAGAAGCGAAGTGACAGCCGCCCTATATATATATATACTTATGCACATGTGCGCATGTTCGCGGCGTCTTCTCACCTTGTTTTCGGAAGAGCATTGGTTTCTCATTCTCTCCAGCGTTCATCGTTTTCGCCCAGGATTTCCCTCAACCGAGATGGCGATGAGCCCTGAAGATGTGGCCTCAGAAATCGTTGCTGAGGATTTGGGGAGGATTCACCAGAGGTATGGTCTGCCCCTGGATGTAGTTTTGCGGGTGCCGGAACCCGAAGATAGGGTTACTCTGGGATTAGAGTCCGGAGTCTTTATCTATGAGGATAGTTTTAAGGCGGGTCTTCGTTTTCCTCTCCATCCCTTGGTGAAGGAGATCATGACCCACTACAACATCTGTCCATCGATGGTGGCTCCAAATAGTTGGCGGAATATCGTCGGATTCATTTCGATGTGTCACCAGATTCAAGTCGTTGCAACTCTCCCCCTTTTCCGCACCTGTTACCACTGACTCCCGGGAGGAAATCGGAGTGGACCTCCATCGGGCCCCGGAGATCTTTTAACGTTATCGCGGATAAGCCTTCTTCCATCAAGGGGTGGAAGAGCCGATTCGTGATTGCGGAGGGGAACGTCGGTTCCGATTTCCCTCGACGATGGGGGGAAGTTGCGAGGGATGCGGAGACGCATCCGGCCTTATCGGCGCAGGAGGAGAGGGACCTGGATGTCCTTCGTAATGGACAGGTATTTTCGGCTAACGACCTATTATCGGAGGGGGCCCTCTTCGCAGCCGGGCTCAGCCCTCTGGATCCACAAGGTGAGTCCCTTTTCGCACTGTGTATTTTTCTCGATTACCACGCTTGGGTCTGATTATGTAAATTCCGGTTTGATAGCCACAAGGTTGGCGTTGTCGAGCCTCTCCAAGAGGAAGAGGGGGAAGCGCCCAGGGGAAGGTAGCGGCGCGGACAGCGGCCGGCCCGAGAAAAGGGCCCATACTCTGCCAAAAACCCGCCGGACGTCGGAGCAGTCCCCATAGGACCGCCGGGGGCGAAGGAGGATCCGGGGAGAATGGCCACGGCACCTGGCGCCCTCGTACTGGAGATATCGGACAGTTCGGATGAAGCTCCGCTGGCTCGTCCGACCGCGTCCCCCTTGAAAGAGGAACCTGCGATGGGTCCAGCGGAGGCGGCTGTAGCAGAGGGGCCCATTGTCCCCGCGGGATTACCACTGGCTCCAGCGGGAGAGGGGAAGGAGATAGCGCAGCGGAGGAAGTTCAGGGGGAGCCCCTACTTGGTCTGTCCGCGGGGAGTCTGGTAGCAGTGAGGTCGGGCCGCCCTCGATGGGTCAAGAGGCGGGTCAGACCGAGGCCTCGGGGAGCCCGCGGAGGAGACGCAGGCGGTGGCGACTGGAAAGGATGCATCGGTGGAGGGAGCACAACAAAGTGGGGGTCCCATGATCGGGGCTCCCTCGAAGAAGATTTTGGGGAGGCTGGCGCTTGGGCTGGCCGAGCTATCTGAAGAGACCCAAGCCATAGCCTTGACGGAGGAGGCTGGGAGATTGAAGGCCTCTCAGGCGGGGCCGCCCAGGCTGGTCCCTCAGGTGGGGTTGGCTCATTCGGCAGCTCGGAGCTAGTATCGAGGAGGCGTTCTCTGCCATGATAAGGTCGGCCTGTATCCGGGCGCGGACCCTTCGGCGGACAAGTTTGCCGACCTGGGGCTTGGTCGATGCTGCATTCGGGCAGCAAGGCGTGGCAGAAAGTATCCATCTTCTTTCCGACATTGATAACACAACTTGATGAGGATGACCCGGGCCTATGCCTCGCGGGTGAGCTATTTTCTTTGTGCGATAGACGTTTCTCGATTTGATCCCAACGCGGCCTCTTATTCAATTTTTGCCTTTGCAGAGTGTTTTGCTTTCCCGGGCGATTTGCTGGCGCTTGAGTTTGGCGACGGGGGCCAGCGTCCAGGCCCGGAGGGAGAATGTCGAGCTCCAGTCGCGGCTGAAGGTGTCTGAGCAGTTCGAAGAGCTCATGGACACGATGGACAGGAACTCGAAGGCGGCAAGGGCGGCACATCAGGCTGCCGTGGACGAGGTGTCCAAGCAGAAGCGCAGGGTGGAGGAGTTACAGGGACTCCTAGCGAAGAACGACGACGCATGCTTGGAGTTGGCCAAGATTAAATCGAAACACTCCGCGGAGGTGGCGGCGATGCAGCGGGAACATGGTGAGAGTATGAGTCGGCTGGGGAGGGAGGCCGACGATGAAAGAAGGCGCCTGGCGAGAATGCTCGGCGAAGTGGAGGAGAAATTGAAACGGCGTGATGGTGAAATTGCCCATTTGAAGGAGAACGCTAGGTGGCATCAAGGGACGATAACTCGGATGAGTGACGAGTTGTCGCAAGCTCGTGGGGAGATTGAAGCCAGACAATCGAAGATCAGTACCCTGCAAGAGAGGGTCGAGCTGGTCGGCGCTGACAGGACAAGAGCCCGGAGTAAGGCCGAGGAGCTGGCCAAAAGGTTGGCCAGGCGAGAGGGGGAGGTACGCTCCCATTTTACCCTCTTTATTTTTCCACTGGCTCCTTGCGACGCCGATTGATTTTGGCTTTTCCAGATGGCGAGGATGGGGTCGGAGATTCGGGCTCTCCAAAGTGTGCTCGCGTCCACTCGCAGCAGGAGCTCGGAACTCGAGACACGGGCTAGCGAGCTTGAGGAACAAAATGTCATTTTGAAGGCCCAAGTGATCGAGGCCGAGAAGCAGACTGCGGAGGTCAAAACGCAGCACGCCATTCTCAAGGGTAGGCAGGACGCTATTAGCGTTGACGCCTTCCATCATGGGATAGAAGAGTGTAAACAACGGATTCTCAGTGAGCGCCCGGAGTGGGATCTTTTTTTCCTGAGCGCCCAAGATCCCGACGATGGCGAGTCTGAAGAAGAAGAAGACGAAGATGAATATGCCGACGTGTCTGACGGCGAACCTGGCGCCGCCCCTAGTCCCAGCGAAGCTGCAGTTTCTGAGGGACGATCGCAAACTGCCGCCGAGGGGGCGGGAACATTGGAGAAGGGTGAGCCTAGTCACGCCTCCACAGGCGCAACTGAGGGCTCCTCAAAGGCTGGTGCGGCTCCTGGTTCGTAGGAGTTGTTATTGTACCTCGCTTATCTGTCGTTCCTTAATAAAAGAACTTTCTATTTTGACTTAAGTGCTGTCTTGGTTTGGCCTCATCGTCGCCCAGTTTGCCTTGAGCGGTCTGTGGCTCGCTGGCGATCTTGGGTTATCTTTATTCCAAGACTAGGCAAACGCGTTAGCTCGGACCGATAGGCGAAATAGGCTGGCCAGGGCCGACAGGCAAAATAGGCCGGCTAGGGCCGACGGATGGAGCAGGCCGGCTTGGGTCGACAGATAAAATGGATCGGCCAGGGCTGACAGGCAGAATAGATCGGCTGGGACCGACGAACAATATAGGTCGGCTGGCACCGATGGATAAATTAGGTCGACTGGGGCCGATGAATAAAATAGATCGGCTGGGGCCGACAGAAGAAATAGGTCGGCTGGGGCCGATGAATAAAATAGATCGGTTGAGGCCGACAGAAGAAATAGGTCGGCTGGGGCCGATGAATAAAATAGATCGGCTGGGGCCGACAGAAGAAATAGGTCGGCTGGGGCCGACGGACGAAAATAGGTCGGCGTGGGCCGATAGAAGAAATAGGTCGGCTAGGGCCGACGGACGAAAATAGGTTGGCGTGGGCCGACAGAAGAAATAGGTCGGCTAGGGCCGACAGGCAGAAAATAGGTCGGCTAGGGTCGATGGAAGAAATAGGTCGGCTAGGGCCGACGGACGAAAATAGGTCGGCGTGGGCCGACAGAAGAAATAGGTCGGCTAGGGCCGACAGGCGAAAATAGGTCGGCGTGGGCCGACAGAAGAAATAGGTCGGCTAGGGCCGACAGACAGAAAATAGGTCGGCTGGGGCTGACGGAAGAAAGGTCGGCTAGGGCCGACGGACGAAAATAGGTCGGCGTGGGCCGACAGAAGAAATAGGTCGGCTAGGGCCGACAGGCAGAAAATAGGTCGGCTGGGGCCGACGAAAGAAATAGGTCGGCTAGGGCCGACGGACGAAAATAGGTCGGCGTGGGCCGACAGAAGAAATAGGTCGGCTAGGGCCGATAGGCAGAAAATAGGTCGACGTGGGCCGACAGAAGAAATAGGTCGGCTAGGGCCGACGGGCAGAAAATAGGTCGGCTGGGGCCGACGGAAGAAATAGGTCGGCTAGGGCGACGGACGAAAATAGGTCGGCGTGGGCCGACAGAAGAAATAGGTCGGCTAGGGCCGACAGGCGAAAATAAGTCGGCTGGGGCCGACGGAAGAAATAGGTCGGCTAGGGCCGACGGACGAAAATAGGTCGGCGTGGGCCGACAGAAGAAATAGGTCGGCTAGGGCCGACAGGCAGAAAATAGGTCGGCTGGGGCCGATGGAAGAAATAGGTCGGCTGGGGCCGACAGACGAAAATAGGTCGGCGTGGGCCGACATAAGAAATAGGTCGGCTAGGGCCGACAGGCGAAAATAAGTCGGCTGGGGCCGACGGAAGAAATAGGTCGGCTAGGGCCGACAGGCAAAAAATAGGTCGGCTGGGGCCGACGGATAAAATGGGTCGGCTGGGGCCGACGAATAAAATAGGTTTTCGTGCTTCCTGCCATCCTGCCAGCGCCCTGCTGTCCCATAGGCAATTCGATTTTTACTTTACTGGAAGCGGTGATACGGCAGAGTGGGGGGTATAAAGCTGCATCAAAGCTTTCCGGAAGGTGCTCTTTTCCCATGCAGGCTACCTCGTTGCGATGCGCACGCAACCATCCACTATTGGACAGTACTTTTTCAAAGGACGATTTTCTGAGCCCGCCGGTTTTCGAAGCGTCAGCGGACGATTTCCCGTATTTACTGGCCGTGATTCGGGATCAGGAGTGGATCTTCGTACATGTCCTGGTTCAGGCGGTGGGTTTGGCGCGCAGTGGGGCGCCAATCTTGAGAGACCACGTGGAGGTACTGCTTGGAAGTTTAAATCTCGGGACGCGCAGTCTGGGTAGCTTTTCCTGGTCCATTTCTGCCTATAAAAAGGAAAAGGGGGTCTTATCTGGTTATCCCCAAAGTTTCTTTCTCGCCAGAGCTTTTACCATGCTCATTTCTCTGTTGCTACGAGTGGGAGGATCGACTTTTCCTTTCATGGGCTCCTTGCCGCCGGATAGCTGGGGCGACCGGGGAGCAGCTGGAGGATGGCTCGTCCTTAGGGGATGAGTCCCGGAGATCACATGGAGAGCGCACATGGGGGGCGCAGAGATCACACGGGGAGCGCACATATAACTCTTCCCGTGTGACCTTTGCGGCCGGTTACGGGGGGCTTATGGCAGGAGGCGTATCGACACCCCCGTAACACGCACAGACTCCCCCTTTTTCGCTGGCTTGGGTTCCCGTCCCTTCTCTGAGGGGAATCCTTGCCACGGGAGGGAAAATATGGGAGCAACCGGGGTCGGATGGTCCCTGGTTCCCTCGGCTGGACGACGACCCGCGATCCAGCACCCCCTCCTAGGGGAGCAGGTTGGATCGTCCGGATCCTCAGAATCAGCATCCGCGGGCCATGCCTCCTTTTGGATCTTTTAATTCATCCGCCCGGGAGGACTGATTCCGTGGTTTGCCTGATTTGTCGATCCGGCCGTCGGAACATCGCAGTCGCCTAGGTCTGCTTTGGAGCAGTTGCTCAGGTTTTGAATTTGTCTTTATTTTATGCATTTTACTGTTCTTGTAATGCCTGTGAGGCATTTGTAATTGATCATGATCGGCAATAAAGAGAGTTATATTCTGTGTCTCAATCTCTATCTTTTCTTGTGCCGAGCTTTTTGCTATTGTTGTTTGTGGGCATCAAAAGCATTCCGTTCGTCCTTAGACGAGGATCCCACGTCACTCGAATTAATCGAGGTTCGTATTCGGCGATTCGTAGATCATTCGGGGCTACACGCCTCTTACTATGGTCGGAAACTTGGTGTTTTCGTGCTTCACTTTTCGTAAAGCCCGATTTACCGTAGGTCGGTCTTGGCCGAAGCTCAGGGAATTCGCACCCCTTCTCGTCATGGTTCAAGGAACTAGTCACTCGGGGTAGTCGAGTTTCGGGGAACGTCTTACTTGGCCCTGCCAAGATTCGAAGAATTCCGTAGCTCGGTCCTGCCGAGGTTCGGAGAACTTTGTAGCTCGGACCTGCCGAGGTTCGGAGAAAATTTCACTTGGCCCCGCCAAGGTTCGGAGAACTTTTTACTTGGCCCTGCCAAGGTTCGGAGAATTGGTAGCTCGGCCCTGCCGAGGTTCGGAGAATTTTGTAGCTCGGACCTGCCGAGGTTCGGAAAACATCTCACTTGGCCCTGCCAAGGTTCGAAGAATTGGTAGCTCGGCCCTGCCGAGGTTCGGAGAACATTTCACTTGGCCCTGTCAAGGTTCGGAGAATATTTTACTTGGCCCTGCCAAGGTTCGGAGAAAATTTCACTTGGCCCCACCAAGGTTCGGAGAACTTTTTACTTGACCCTGCCAAGGTTCGGAGAATTGGTAGCTCGGCCCTGCCGAGGTTCGGAGAATTTTGTAGCTCGGACCTGCCGAGGTTCGGAGAACATTTCACTTGGCCCTGCCAAGGTTCGGAGAACATTTTACTTGGCCCTGCCAAGGTTCGGAGAATTGGTAGCTCGGCCCTGCCGAGGTTCGGAGAACATCTCACTTGGCCCTGCCAAGGTTCGGAGAACATTTCACTTGGCCCTGCCAAGGTTCGGAGAACATTTTACTTGGCCCTGCCAAGGTTCGGAGAATTGGTAGCTCGGAGGGAGCGATTCAGCCGCCGTTGCAGGCCACAGCGTTAGGTCTACGTGGCGCTTAATAAAGGGGGCGCCCGAGCAGAACGGGAGGCGTGTTGTCACGCTTTTATTGGCGATGCTGCTCTTTCCGAGGGGGCAAGTTATCGGCCAAGCGGCGGACTTCCACGTTTTCCGAGGAAGAGGGGCGTATTAAGCAGCCTGGGGAAGTGTCGAATGCGTTTAATGTGTGGGGCGACAAATCGGAAAATGTTCGCCTGGGGAACCCCCGAACAATCTGCTCGTGCTTATCGATCTCACTCGGGATAGGGCGCGACTCTTCGGATTCCTCACGCATTAGAATGGTGACAAGTGGCAACTCTCATGGGTCGGCGTTTGCGGCGCGGCCGATCGGGATACCTGCCTGGCGGGTATAAATATGACCAAAGGGGGATTGGTCTCGGCCATCCCTCGGTCTGAGCTCCGAAAAAGAATGGCCTCCCCAGCGCGATCGTCAAGTGACTCGCATTCCTCGCTTAGCAGCCTGCCGCACTCGGAGGGGAGGCGCACCTCCGTGACTGTCGACGGGCTGAGCCTCGCGTCGGGCCTCGCGATCAATGAGCAGCTTGCGAGGACTGCCGAGGAATTCTTGGATGTTTCGTCAGGGAGGCGGAAGCCTCACGCCGGGTGATGGATCGGCAGGAGGAGGAGATTCTCGCTTCGTCAGCAGATGGCTGACCTGACAGTACGCCTGGAGGAGTTACTGGCCTCTGGGGGCGACTGACTCCAGGGCCTCTGTCCGTTCTTGTTTTTGCTTTTTTGCAGTCTCTTTGTAGTCCTCCTCCTTTTATGAATGAAAGATGGACCTTGTTTATCTGTGAAGTCCCTTTCTTAAGAGTTTATGGCCTTCACTCGTGTAATGAATCAGGGGGTCGGCGTGGCCCCGTCGTTTTTTGCGCGCTGACGTAGGTTCTTTGAACGACGAGTTATAGGGGTGTTACCCGAAAGATTCCAGTGGCAGAGAGGGAAATCGCCTAACTTTGCCTGGGGCCTTTGGCCGACCACGTGGGGCCCGATGGCCTCGAGAGTGGTTTTGCCAATGGTGGCTTCTTCTTGCGCGCCGACGGTTTTTTACCCAACGCGCTCGTTTTTAAACCTGGCGAAGTCCTTCGGGGACTATTTGGGGGCCGTTCGGCTTTGGTCGAGGCTTTGTAGGTTTAGACTTTTTTTGCTGGGGTCTTAACCCGAATGATTTTTACCTTGCCTTGTCATGGCTCGGGGAATTCATCGCTCGGCCCCGCCGAGGTTCGGAGAAACATTTTACTTGGCCCTGCCAAGGTTCGAGATTTGTGCTCGGCCCTGCCGAGGTTCGGAGAAATATTTTACTTGGCCCTGCCAAGGTTCGGAGATTTGTTGCTCGGCCCTGCCGAGGTTCGGAGACTTTTTTACTTGGCCCTGCCAAGGTTCGGAGATTTGTTGCTCGGCCCTGCCGAGGTTCGGAGACTTTGTTTTACTTGGCCCTGCCAAGGTTCGGAGATTTGTTTTACTTGGCCCTGCCAAGGTTCCCCTGCCAAGGTTCGGAGATTTTGTTTTACTTGGCCCTGCCAAGGTTCGGAGATTTGTTGCTCGGCCCTGCCGAGGTTCGGAGAATGTTTTACTTGGCCCTGCCAAGGTTCGGAGATTTGTTGCTCGGCCCTGCCGAGGTTCGGAGAGTTTTACTTGGCCCTGCCAAGGTTCGGAGATTTGGCCCTGCCAAGGTTCGGAGATTTGTTGCTCGGCCCTGCCGAGGTTCGGAGAGTTTTACTTGGCCCTGCCAAGGTTCGGAGATTTTGTTTTACTTGGCCCTGCCAAGGTTCGGAGATTTGTTGCTCGGCCCTGCCGAGGTTCGGAGAAAAGGTTCGGAGATTTACTTGGCCCTGCCAAGGTTCGGAGATTTGTTGCTCGGCCCTGCCGAGGTTCGGAGAATTTTACTTGGCCCTGCCAAGGTTCGGAGATTCCTGTTCCAGAGCTCGGTTGTGCCGAGGATTGGTAAGCAGTATCTATTTCCTTTTACAATTTATGGCAATATGGTGCATAATCGATTCACACAACAAGTTGCGGAAAAATAGATAACTGGCGAAGCATAAAGGACATACCCTATTGATAGTATTTGCGGAGGTTGTCCGAGTTCCACGTTCGGGGGACGGATTTCCCATCGAGATCCTGCAGCTTGTAGGTTCCTGGCCCAATGATCTCCGTGATTTGGTACGGGCCCTCCCAGTTCGGCGCCAGCTTCCTTGCTCCAGCGGTTTGGATACAGAAGCTTTTCGGAGGACAAGGTCGCCGGGTAGGAAGGTTTTCCCCTTGACTCTGGAGGCATGGTACCGAGCCACCCTCTGTTGATAGGCAGCCGTCCTGATTCGGGCCTTCTCTCTGACTTCCTCTACCAAGTCGAGGTTGGTGCGGAGTTGTTGCTGGCTTCCTCCGAGTAACTCTCCACCCGCAAAGATGGGAGGCCTACTTCCACAGGGATGACGGCCTCCGTGCCAAAAGCCATTCGGAATGGAGTCTCGCCCGTCGGGATTCTCGGGGTGGTGCGATAGGCCCATAAGACATGGTGTAGCTCATCCGCCCACCTGCCTTGGGCTCTGGAGAGGCGAGCTTTGATTCCTTGGAGGAGAGTCCTGTTGGTCACTTCGGCCGCTCCGTTGGCTTGTGGGTGCCCGACCGAAGTAAGGTGGTGACGGATTCCGTGTTCCTCGCAGAATTGGCGGAACTTTGGAGTTGTCGAACTGCTTGCCGTTATCGGTGATTATGGTGTGGGGGAGGCCGAACCGGCAGATGATGGACCTCCACACAAAGTCTCTGGCCCGTGCTTCGGTGATTTGCGCAACTGCTTCCGCTTCAACCCATTTGGTGAAGTAGTCAATGGCGACAAATAAGAATTTCCGCTGTCCCGTCGCCAAGCGGGAATGGGCCGAGGATGTCCATCCCCCACTTGGCAAAGGGCCAAGCGGAGGATATAGAAACTAGCTCGGCGGAAGGGAGCCTCTGGATGCTTGAATGTCTCTGGCAGGCGTCACAGGCTCGGACTAGATCGTCCGCGTCTTTCTGCATGGTCGGCCAGTAATAGCCTTGCCGCAGCACCTTGTGGCATAGGGACCGGCTTCCCAGATGGTTGCCGCAAATCCCTTCATGTACCTCCGTAGAGCGTAGTCCGCCTCGGATGGGCGGAGGCATCTGAGCAGCGGCATGGAAAAAGACCGCTTGTAAAGTTGGTGTCAATCAATACATAGTGGGTCGCCTGCAGCTTCAATTTCCTGGCCTCTCTTCGGTCGGACGGGAGCGACCCTTCTTTGAGATAGTTGAGGATAGGGTCGAACCAGGATGGTTCGGCCTCGATTTGCATCACCCGGTCGGCTTCCATGATACTCGGCTTTTCCAGAGTCTCCAGATGGAATTTTTGTTCAGCATCCATCGTCTCCGTGGTTGCCAATCGGGAGAGTAGGTCGGCACGGGCGTTTTCCGATCTAGGAATTTGAATAATTTCAAACTCGGAAAAGTGGGGAAGTAGGCCGCGCACCTCTTGGAGATATCGAATCATGTTGGTTCTCGGGCTTCAAACTCTCCCCGCACATGGCCGGCCACCAGCTGAGAGTCGGTGAAGGCGTTAAGCTTTTCCACCTTCAGGTTGCGGGCGATCCGGAGACCGCTAACAGGGCCTCGTACTCGGCTTCGTTGTTGGAAGCCGGGAAGGAGAATCGGACGCCATATTCGAAGATCATCCCCTCTGGGCTGGTGAGAACTAGACCCGCACCGGAGTGATGGGCATTGGACGACCCATCGACGTGAAGGAGCCACCGAGCTTCAGGCTTTGGTCCTTCGGGATTTTCTGGGGTAGAGCCGTCTTCCGGGATGGTACACTCGAGGAGGAAGTCGGCCAGCACTTGGGCTTTGATGGCCGGGCGAGGTTGAAAATGTATGTCATGCTCGCTTAGTTCGACGGCCCATTTGGTCATTCTCCCCGATGTTTCTGGACGGTGGACCACCGCCTTGATGGGTTGATCGGTCAGGACCGTCACTGAATGTGCTTGAAAATAAGGCCGTAGCTTCCGGACTGAGGTGATCAAGGCCAGCACTATTTTCTCAATCCTGGTGTACCTCGTCTCCGCATCGCGGAGCAGCCTACTCACATAGTAGATCGGCCTCTGGATTTTGCCTTCTTCTTTGACTAGCACCGAACAAACTGCGCCCTCCGAAACGGCCAGGTACAGAAATAGAGTCTCCCCTGGGATCGGACTACTGAGAAGCGGAGGCGAGCCGAGGTACTTCTTGAGATCTTGAAATGATTTCTGGCACTCAGGAGTCCACTGGAAATTTTTGGCCGATCGGAGAGTTTTGAAGAAGGGGAGGCATCTCTCGGCTGACCGAGCCACGAAGCGGTTAAGGGCCGCTATCCTCCCGGTTAGGCGCTGGACCTCTTTAATAGACGCTGGGGGCGCCATTTGTTGGAGAGCTTGAATCTTCTGAGGGTTAGCCTCGATACCTCGCTGGGAGACCATGAAGCCGAGGAACTTCCCGGAATTGACGCCGAAGGCGCACTTGGTTGGGTTGAGCTTCATCCCATATTTGCGCAGCGTGGCAAAGCTCTCCGCGAGGTCCTCAACATGCCGCAGCGCTTCCTTGCTTTTGACCAGCATATCATCCACGTACACCTCCATGTTCCGGCCGATTTGCTCCTTGAACACCTTGTTGACCAGCCGCTGGTAGGTCGCTCCTGCATTTTTAAGACCGAAAGGCATAACTCGGTAACAGTAGGTACCTCGGTCGGTTATGAAGGCGGTCTTTTCTTCATCTTCGGGGGCCATCCGGATCTGATTGTAGCCCGAATAGGCATCCATGAATGACAGCATTTGGTGGCCTGAGGTGGCGTCCACGAGCTGGTCGATCCGAGGGAGGGGGAAGCTGTCCTTCGGGCATGCCTTGTTGAGGTCGGTGAAGTCGATGCAGATCCTCCATTTGCCATTCGACTTTTTCACCATGACGACATTTGACAGCCAACTTGGGTAATTCACCTCTCGGACAAAGTTGGCTTTGATGAGTTTGTCGACCTCTTCTTCAATGGCTTTTTGCCGCTCTGGGGCGAAGCTTCTCTTCTTCTGCTTAACAGGCCTGTGCATCTCGTCCACATTGAGACGATGGACGAGGACCTCGGGGTTAATTCCTGGCATGTCGGAGGCGGTCCAGGCGAAGATGTCCGCATTGCTTTGGAGGAATCTGATCAGCTCGCGACGAGGCTCTCCTTTGAGTAGCGACCCGATCCTTATGGTTCGGTCGGGCCGAGCTTCGTCCAATGGTACTTCCTCCAATTCTTCCGCCGGTTCTCCCCGTTGTTCGGCGAAGTCTTCGCGAGCGTCTAGCCCGTCAACTTCGGGAATTCTGGACTGAAGGCTCGTGACGAAACATTGCCGAGCCATGGCCTGACTTCCCCGAACCACTCCAACTCCTTGCTCGGTGGGGAACTTCATAGACAGATGCGGGATAGAGACAACTGCCTTAAGGGACATCAAGCCGGGCCTGCCGAATATGGCGTTATATGGGGACCTGAGGTCGGTCACTAGGAAATCGGTCTGTACAATGGTACAAGGGGCCAGGTTCCCGCGCGGACCGTCAGGGTGACGATTCCTTCTGGGATGATGACGTCGCCGGTGAATCCCATCAGGGTGGAATCCACGGCTCGAAGGTTTTCCATGAGCAATTTCATCCTGGCAAACACACCGAGGTACAAAACGTTTACCGAGCTTCCACTATCAACGAGGATTCGGCTTACATCATAATTGTTCAAGTTAAGGGATACAACAAGTGCGTCATCGTGGGGAGCTGTATCCCAAGAAGATCATCATCAGAAAAGGAAAGTTCGCCCGTGCGCGCCTTCTTTGGCACCGGTGCATCACCGTTGCCCCTGGAGCTCGATCCGCCGGCCTCTTCAATCATGTTGATACGGCCAACCACGGCGGATTTGGTGGAGGAGGGAGTTGTGGGAGCTCGGGCTGGCGATCACCTCCTTGTTGCTGCGGCTCGGGTGCCCTCCTGAACTGATCCAGCCGTCCCCGCCGAATCAACCTCTCGATTTCATTCTTCAGCTGCCAGCATTCTTCAGTGTCATGACCATGCTCCCTATGGTAGCGGCAGTACTTGGCGGGATCTCTTCGGGTCGGGTTCCCTCGGAGAGGTACTGGTCGGGGAAGCTGGCGCTCTATCTCCATGAGGATTTGCGCCCGGGGCACAGTCAGCGGAGTGTAGCGATCGAATCGCCTGGGAGGACTCCGGGAGCGATTCCTTGGCGGCAGCGGAGGGACTCTTTGGCGGCGAGGCGGACTTGGCCGACGGACAGGGCGGTGTCTGTCGGGAGCTTTGGGCTCTTGCTTCTTCTTGCTGCTCAGCGCGGGCCACTCTCCGCGACTCCTCGACCCTAGCGTACTTTGTCCGCAAGGGCCATCATATCAGACAGACATGGGGGGTAGCTGACCTCCATTGCCAGATAGAAGTCGCTCTCCTTTGAAACTCCCCCCGCTAGGGCGGACATAGCCACCTCATGATTAAGGTGGTCCACCTCCAACATGGCCTTGTTGAAACGGCCAAGATAATTTCTCAAGGACTCCCCCTCTCTGCTTGACTTCGGAGAGGGAGTCGGATCTCCGTCGGTGGCGGCGGCTGCTGACGAACTGGCCAATAAAAAGGTGGCTCAGCTCGTCGAATGAATCAATGGAACCCGGTTTCAAGGCGTTGAACCAGGTTCGGGCGGATCCTCTGAGGGTGGATGGGAAGGCTCGGCAGAGGATCGCATCAGATGCTCCGTGGAACATCATTATTGACCGGAAGCTACTGAGATGGTCGTCCGGATCAGTGGAGCCGTGATAGGGCTCGACGGTTGGCAGCTTAACGTGGGAGGGAATCACTTCCTCCATGATCCCTTAGAGAAAGGGATGCCCTGCTCTGCCTTGGGCTGGGGCAGATGGGTCTGCTTGGCGGCGTCCAGCTCCTGACGCATCTCTTGGATCTGACGGCGGATCTCCTCCTCACCGGCTAGAGGAGGGGCTGGGCGCGAGAACCGCAAGGATGGCGTCGAATCATGGTGAGACGTCGCCGGAGAGAGGGAGCGGGCTCGCCGAGATCTGGGAGGATCTCTATCATAACCGGTTCGAGGGACCGGTTTGTCCCCCCTGGGGCGATGTGGGGGATCCGCTGATTCATGCGGATCAGAGGAGGAGGTTGCCGGCGAAGAAGAAGTCGCCGCTTCTTTCTGGGGATGCGAAGCAGGAGGAGCCGCAAGGCGCTCCTGACCAGGTGGGTAAGGGCCTGGACTTGCTGGACCAGCGTAGCGAACTGGTCCTGGGTCACCGGAATGGCAGGCGGCGACGGAGTCTCGACAGGTGGGGGTTGTGGCGCTGTGGCGCCAGTCGGATCAGGCCTCTGGGAGGCGACCTGATCTTGGGCATCAGAGGTTGCTCTCTTCCGGTTGGCCATCAGAGAGGTTCTTCTCCGGATCAAGATCCTTGTCTCCTTTCTTCAAGTTTTAATGGGACTTGAGGCCCTTCCTCTAGCGCCAATCTGTTGCCGCCGGGATCCGTCCTCCGACTCGGGCGCGGTCGATCTCCAGGAAGAGGGGGGCGGACCTGCAAAAGAAGCCCACACGCGGAGGGACGCTGGGGGTGGTCCTCCGCGGAAGGCCCTCCGACGCTCAAGTCAGTGGGGAAGAAATCGGCGATCAACCAGACAGTGAGGAGGTGGATCTCTCCGGGAGACCTCTCCGGGGGCGGCCAATCGGAGGCTCCAAAGGGCAGGAGCGCCGACGAGCTGCCGGGAGAGAGGAGAGTGAGAGTGTGTAAAAGTGTGCAAAGAGTTGCGTACCTGAGGGAATCTGCCAATCTGATATTTATAGACTGTCACCTGGGGACTTGAGCGTCTTCTGGAAGGTTCTGGGGTTGTTACGATACGGGGGTAGACAGAATCAGGCCGTTGTGGGGCCGTTAGAATCCACGCCTTGTTTGTTAAGGGATCGACGGCTGGGAGAGCTCCTTGATGTCTTGGGATCTGGGTGAGTAGACCTGGGGCGGTTACAATAGGTCTTAGGCCACGTCTCAACATGATTCCTTGCCTAGGTGCTGCTCGGGTAGCTTAAGCTCTCCCGCGTCAGGTTCCGCGGAGGTAGACGTCAGGGCGTGGATCGCTAGGTAGAAGCGAGCTACGGAAGCCCGGAAGAGGCCGAGGGGAAGCCCGGAAGAGGCCGAGCTAGGGAAGCCCGGAGAGGCCGAGCTACGGAAGCCCGGAGGCCGAGCTACGGAGCCCGGAAGAGGCCGAGCTACGGAAGCCCGGAAGAGGCCGAGCTACGGAAGCCCGGAAGAGGCCGAGCCCGCCGAGCTACGGAGCCGAGGGGCCGAGCTACGGAAGCCGGAAGAGGCCGAGCTACGGAAGCCCGAAGAGGCCGAGCTACGGAAGCCCGGAAAAGGCCGAGCTACGGAAGCCCGAAAGAGGCCGAGCTACGGAAGCCCGGAAGGAGACGACGGGAGGAGGTCAGCCTTAGCCGCCTCACACGGATATCAATGCAATGACGATTTTACCCCCCAACAATTCGTAAAAATAAAATATGTTAATTAGTTTATCATATTTTTAAATTTTATTAGAATTTATTTTACCTTTTAAGTGCCTCCCTCATCTTTTTGCTGGAATATGGAATGCTCTTATAAAAATCAACTTCTTTTGTAAATTAATTTTAAAAATATTATATATTTAAATATTATAAATATATATTATAATATTAAATATCTTATTATATCATATATAATATTTAACAAAATATGATATAATAATTTAATATGCAAGAAGGTCGTAAATATTATGATTTGAAATTTAATATTTACATATTATTTCATTAAATATTATATTAATATTAAATTTAATATTAAAATAAGATATTATGTATTAAATATTTAAATATATTAATAATTTGAAATTTAATATTTACATATTATTTCATTAAATATTGTATTAATATTAAATTTAATATTAAAATAAGATATTATGTATTAAATATTTAAATATTTTTTAAATACTTATTAAATATAGAATTTAATTAAGTATTATTAATATTTATATAAAAGTCAAAAATATAATTTAAAATTATCAGTCTTTAGGAATCTTATATACCATTTTGTAGATGAAAAAAAATAGATTATCATGATTTATGATAATTTGACATTATCAAAAATTAAATATTACAATTCAAATTATTGTATCTAACTGCCAAATATAGTAATATGTAAGACAATCTTAGATTACCAAAATAAACTACGGTGAACCAAATAGCCCTCAAGGTCCAATGAATAGGAATGCATTTGATCTATGGTGTAAAGAAGGTTGTGGACCGTGACAAGTGAAGAGCATAATTATTTTATTGATATTTTATGTTGAAGTGATCTGCCAACACTGGTTGAGCACTTTATCAAACAATTGAGAGAACATGCTATAGTTAGAGCAAACATGAATGACACAATAAAAGCAAACTATGACAATAAGCTAGACCCAAGCTAACTTGAGCCAAGTCTAGACATAAAATAAAGCTCTAAAACAAAATTCTTGACTTTGCTCGAATCCAGCCTAAAGAAAGCTACAAATGTTAGTCCTTGATTAGGCACAATTCCAACCTGCATCTAGGCCCAAACCTGGCCAAAGGCCAAACCTAAGCTTAGTCGAACTAACCCAATTCATCATGGCTTGACTCAAGACAATCGATCAATGAGGTGAGTGATTAGCATAAACCAACAAGATTAGTCACACTAATCACTTGATTAGCCTTAACCATTTTCCTTATCTTGATATGAAATCGAAAACCTAATGTCTTACTTCACACATCCTCACATTCCATCAATCATCATCTAACAAATCAACTAGGTTGTCCACCTCCCTTTTGCACCAACTTTCCATCAATCATCATCAAACAAATCAACTGGGATGTCCACCTCCCTTCTGCACCAACTTTACCAAGAATTAGTTACCTTTGACATCCACCTCTCCATTCATTTCAATCCAACCCAACTTGATAACCCTTCTCTATAGTGTCTGCCTCTTTGACCTAATAGTCCAACCTTCGTGCCTCTACCCTAGTCTCCAGAACTTTGGCCACTCTCTCTTTTGACCTACCCTCTTCATCTCCAATCCACCTCTTTACTCTGCATTCTAATGCTCCAATCCCTACATTTCTGCTCTAGCCTTGGGTTACGTTTATTTAGCATGGCAATCTAATAGCGGTAATCTAGTACCTCATAAGAGGTAATCTAGTTACACATTATCATAGATGCGGTAATCTGATTAATTTTTTTTAACAAAATTGCCCCTACTTTCTTTGATCGCTCTCTACTTGCCTTCTCATTGAAGGTCCCGAACCACACTCTCTTTCACCGAATTGGATCGCAGATCTTCGCCGTCCAGCGGCCCCATGATCATCTCCAGACGCCATGAAACTTTTTTGATCCTTCGGTATCCTCACTAGCTGCTTCGAATATCATATATAAATACAAATTTTTTTAAACATTATCATTTATAAATATATTTTTTTAAATCAAATATATAATAATATATATATATATATGTTTAATAAATTTAATTTAAGAGTATTTTCGAAATTTGATGTTATATGATTGGTAATCTGTTTGTCATACCAAACACAATAATCGATATTACTGTAGCATTATCTGTGTATACCAAACACAATAATTAGCATCACTAATAATCTATCAAGTGGTAATCTATCTTGTCGGCAATCCAAATTACCATTCAGAATTGTCAGGCGATGCATCAAACACAACCTACCTTAGGGTTTTGATCACCACCTGTTTGCTCTAACCTTTGATGCCTTGGTCACTACCTCTCTACTTCAGTCTATGTGGCTTAGGTTGCTGCCTCTCATATTCAGGTTGTTAAGGGTTTCTCTAATTAGATTTCAGATCGGGCTTCATCCCAGCCTTAAGTCAGATATGATATAGTTTTTGAAAAGATTTCAAGCTTGAACTTGGCACGAAGCTTGAAAGAAATAAAAATTCAGACCAAACCCAGATAAGGGCATAGCCAACCCAACCCAACCCACTTCTAGCCCCATTGTAAGCTGCCAAAAATTATACAGGAAACCGGCCTATTTAGACATCTAACTGTATACAAGTCACATTCTTCATGCGAAACTGTCATGCCCCAGACCCAAAATTTTGAGCTAGGGTGACAACTCGCCGCATGCCGAGCATGCAAGGCGTCCCGAAATTTACACTTCGATCAATATAAGGCAATAATTATAATTAGGCAATTCAAATCCATAACTTAACACAAACCATAAATATAAGTTTGGGCTACAAGCCCTACACACAATCAATATAGTTCTGGGCTACCAACCCTACACACAAGTAATACTGGGGCCACAATGATATCATGGAACTGATTTATATAGAAGCTCCATCTACCCCATAAATCCATCTTCAATCCTGAGGCTCTGAAAAATATTGTGAGATTTACATGAGCTCACACTCAATAAGTAAGCCTATAATATAAAATAGTCATATATCATTATATCTTATCAAGATATTATCAAGTCATAATTTCATAAACTTCCAGTTTCAAATGCATTTATCATGCTATCAGAACAAGCATATCACCACTCAAATTAATTTGAAGCTTATACAAAAATGCATTGTAAACAACCCACTATTTATATGATCATTTTTATATTATATTTTATGTGTCCCACGGCCCTGCAATACCTCAACTGGTGTAACATTAATCAGAGCACATCCTCTAGATGTGTGGCCTCTACATGCCATATCATCATCAAACAGAGCACATCCTCTAGATGTGTGTGGCCTCCACATGCCACATCATAATCAATCAGCATACATCCTCTAGATGTGTATGGCCTCCACATGCCATATCATCGTCAATCAGAGCACATCCTCTAGATGTGTGGCCTCCACATATCATATCATCATCAAACAGAGCACATCCTCTAGATGTGTGTGGCCTCCACATGCTACATCATAAGAGAACCACGGCGACACATATAAATATAATTCAGGGTCATCATTATATATGCATATCACGCATCATGCATCATCATAAGTATAATCTTTTTATATCACATAAATAGTGGTTTGTACGTTCTTAATCATTGCATGTAACCAATTCACTTTGCAAAGTTAAAAATAAACATATATATTTGGCATAAACACAATAAACCATTACTTTGCAAATTAATACCAACTGTTATAGCAAATATCAATTAAATACTCATGATACAGTTTACCAATTAATTTCTAAAATAATTAATAAAACTCAATTTCATAAGTATGCATAAAACTATAAATACAACAATTTTATAAAATTATTATATTTGGCTTACTTACCTCAATACGCAACTTCAAAATGATAAACCAGCTACTTGGACAACTGGGCACCTACAGTATTATTTATCATAATTAGATCTCTAAAATCTGAATAATAAAAAGACTCCTACAACTCTACCCAAACTAATCCACGGGCCCAACTTTGGGCTCCAATATCTCCCAATAAAAACATCCAAATGGGAAAATCAAATTACCCCAAGAAACTAAAATTTATCCTGAATTGGGCCATAATTTTATTTTTTATTTCCCGGCCCATTATAGGGTTCAAAACTTTGCCCAGAAAGGGCTCCAGAAACGGTCCAACAGGCCCCAAAGATCGGACGGCCCAAACGGCCCAAAAACTTCTACCACCCAGCTCCTCTGTTTCTTTTGAAACAGAGGAGCCGAGAGTCGTGCCGGCGGCCAGGGCCGCTGCCGGCCAAATTGAAGGCGGCCCGGCCGCCGTTGGCCAGACTGGAGCCGGCCGCGCCACTCCCCCCTCTCTCTCATCAATTTCTCTCCCTCTCTCTCTCTTTCGTCTCCCGCGCGACATACACTATGCTGGCGTCAAATCCGGTCAAATTGGAGTCGGTCCGGCCACCGTTGGCCGGACCAGAGCCAGCCGCCACCGTGGCCGGCCTCCCCTCCTTTTCTCTCTCCCCAATTTTCTCTTTCTTCCTCTCTTTCTGTCTTTCACTGTCCGCACGGCACGCACAGTGCCGGCGGCATGGCCGGCCACCATGGCCGGCCGGACTTCCATCGGACGCACGCCCGGCACCGATGGAGGTCGCTGAGTAAAGATCAGGCCCGGCAAGGCGACGGGCATGCCGCCGAGCCCGAACCAAGGATCGGACCGGCTGCTGGTCCAATCCTTCTCTCATCCTCTCTCCCTTCCTCTCTCTCTCTTTTCTCCCTCTCTCTCTTCTCTATCTCTCTTCCTTCCTCTCTCACACTCTCTCTCGCTCTCTCAATTTGGCATGGACAGGGAAGGATTACTTGAGGAAGACGTCTATCAGGATGAAGGAGGGAGTCACCCTCCGTCACCATTTAAACCCCTACATGACGCTTCGGGTCACGTAAAAATCGGGAATCCAGACGTCTTACCAGTAGCCTAAGCGATAACAGGACTCCCTAGATGCCAGATGACCGTAATTAAAGCTGGGGGGTTACAGAAACCTTGCAGTTTTGTTGGGATTCCAAATAATGGTTATCACTGTTTTAGCACTACCTCTAGCTGTCTTTTTATGTAGGAAAAAAAGAAGCAGCTGATGTAACATGTTATTTAGCACGGCAACAAGTCATTTAATGTAAACAATAGCAATTATTTTCACTTTTCAAAATTCAAAGGTTCTGCATCAATAAATTTTAGCTTTCAATAGGGTCACAGTTTTTGTATAGGAAAATGCTATGGGACGCCCCCTACTCAGTAATGATCATGAGCCCCAACGATCACACCATTCCAATTAATGCTTTAGGACCTTTAACTGTAGTTATTAATTACATCCAGGCGGGGAAACATAGGATAGTTGGAATTAATTGACATGCAGAAGAAGGGGAAGAAGCAAAGTTGTCAATTTCGTTTCGTTTCGGCCGTTTCGGCCGAGACGTTTCGTTTCGGTAGCTTATCCCAAAAGATAAGTACTATGTTTCGTTTCGGAAGATTTTTCGGCCGTTTCGGTACGTTTCGGTGTATTTCGGCCATTTTCGGCCGTTTTCGACCGTTTCGGTATGTTTCGACCGTTTCGGTAAAATATGCTTTGGAGACCAATTTATGAATTATTAAACCTTTCAGAACCATTTTAAAAAATATATATAATATAAAAAAATCCTAGTTACCCTATCCCCATTTTAAAAAATATATATAATAAAAAAAATCCTAGTTATCCTATCCCCGCGGTCACATCTCTTAGGTAGTGTTTGAAATAGGGGATAAGAGGGGATATCCAGAGGATATCCCCTCTTATTCCCAAAAGCCATAACTATAAGGGATAGCAGGGAATAAAGTTAACCAAAGGGATAATCCATGGTTAACCATGGTTAACCATGGGATATCCCCTCAATTTATTTCCTAGAGAATGTAGGAATAGCTGGTTATCCCTCCAAATAAGAGTAAAAAAAGGTTATCCCATGGATTTACCTTTTTGCATTTGATATGATCAATGGGATAGCCAAGGGATATCCCTAGGGATAGCCAGGGGATAAATTCTATCCCGTACACTTATCCATGGATAACATTTTTCCTATCAAACACTACCTTAGGTAGTGTTTGAAATAGGGGATAAAAGGGGATATCCAGAGGATATCCCCTCTTATTCCCAAAAGCCATAACTATAAGGGATAGCAGGGAATAAAGTTAACCAAAGGGATAATCCATGGTTAACCATAGGATATCCCCTCAATTTATTCCCTAGAGAATGTAGGAATAGCTGGTTATCCCTCCAAATAAGAGTAAAAAAAGGTTATCCCATGGATTTACCTTTTGCATTTGATATGATCAATGGGATAACCAAGGGATATCCCTAGGGATAATCAGGGGATAAATTCTATCCCGTACACTTATCCATGGATAACATTTTTCCTATCAAACACTATCTTAAAAACCCAAACACTTTATTTTTTATTATTATTATTTATGAATAATATGAATTATGAATAAAATTTTCATTATATCTATATATATATATATATATATATATATATATCAACTCTTAAAAACTTAAACTTTTTATTTTTATGTTGTTATTATTATTTAAAGAATATAAATTATAAAATTTTTATTTTATATATATATATATTCCGAAACGAAGCACCGAAACGGTCCGATACCGAAACATTTCGTTTCATAAGCTAAACCGAAACATAAACCGAAACGAAATTGACAACCTTGGGAAGAAGGACTGAAGGAATTGATGGCCAACGATTTCTTCAGCTTTTCCTTTGTTTAGGCTAGTCTACTCTCCAAGGGCAATATCACATGCCTGCCTCTTGTTAGTTGTTATACTTTTCACATGGATAAGCTGATTGGCCATGCAAACAGGCCCTTAAATAAGGCAGCCAGCTGCATCAAACTTTTGGATCACCTTTTTGTTTACCATGTTCACCAGACTTCACATATCATTGCAGTGTACAAAATTCTGGCACTATTTTTGTACCTAAAGTTTTAGGGGAGCCACATGAAAGCATGTCAAGAAAAATATGTTAGCATTTCCTTTTATATGGCCCACATGGATATATGATTGATTTATCATTTATTTATTCTAAATGATAATTATGATATCTGATTTTATCAGATATTTAAATTTAAGTGATAATAATGGTTTAATAAAGCTAATTTTCTATTGGTTCATTGTTTTGGAAGTTGTTATCTGATAATCTCTGTTTGATGGAAAGAGAAATTTATCGTATTATCATATTGGTCCTCTCTCTCCTATATATATATATATATATATATATATATATATATATATCGTCTGTTTGACCATCAAAGCAGATAATGAAGAGAATTAGGAAAGAGGGAGAAACTTAATCTGTCGTTAACCCATACACAGTCTCCTCTCGTTTCTCGTCAACAAATATTAATGGATCAAGGTACGGATTCTTGGTTTATGTTTTCATGTAAAAATTATTTATTCTAAGATCTTGGCCATTATGTTTATTAAAGAAGATCCTTTAATGGATCTTGCATGTGGTATCAGAGCCTTGATTGAAGAATATATGATTTTTCATTATGAATCTATATTTGACGGTTCTTTTTATATATATATATATATATATAAAAAGAATAAAATAATTAAATTTTTATTGCTCGAACATCTCCTTTCCTTTATCGTACGTAAGACATGTCTTTCTTTTTCTTTATTTTTTTTCCTGAGATCTTCATGGAAGTCTGGATCTCGTTAACACAGCGTAAGCCATGTTCTTCCTCTAGCCGTGTGGGATTTCGACAGTAGAATTCCAGCATTAAAGATGGTGGAGAGGGAAGGCATTAAAGGCGGTGGAGAGGGATTCCAACATTAAGTACAGTGGAGGGGAAAGGGGAAGGGGGGTCTTGCGTACCGTGGGATTTCTTCTTTTGATCATCTCAAGCGCCTCTTCCTTTCGTTCCATAAAGCCGGGGATTCCACGGATTAAGAAACGATATTTAAGAAAAAAAAAAGAAAACCCTTCCATAAAAAATCTCTCTTCATGAGAGACATGAAGAGACGTCTATAAAAGAGACGTCTCCCGTGCATGAAGGGAGACGCACGGAAGACGTCTTGGGGAAGAGGATTCATGAAAAATAAATAAATAAATAAAATAAAGGACTGTGGTGCTTCGTACCTATAACCCAAAAAGTTTAAGGATAAATACATCACCACTTCATCAATCTAATGGTTAATAATAAAGGATGAAAGTTCAGGATATTTCTCCAATAAGAGATTAATGTTTGAAAAAATTATTACGGTAAAATTATGTGGGTACACTTAAGTTTTTAGTATTCACGTAATATATTATTATTAATTAAATTTGATGTCTATATATTATGTAATTTGTTAGTCACCAAAGTGGCCAAATTTAAAAGTTTATAGGCATCAAATTTAATTAAATAATTCAATTACTCATAATTATGTGATGCTTATAAATGAATGACATAATTGTTTAATTGTTATGAGTATATTGAAGTTCATTAATTATAAATATTTAAGGGTCGTCCAAAGGTTGACTAGTTATTCTATAATCTATGGGCATGATGTGGTCAATTAATATGCTTGGTTAAGTATGTTTAGCATATCCAAAGATAGCAAACATATCTAATTTGAGTATATATAATTGCTAAGTATGTAAAATTAAAATTAAGCATCAATTATGTTTACTATTGTATATTATTGTATCACCCAAAGGAGAACTTCAATATGCACTTATTGTTTACTTGATGGAATATGAATAATATTACTCAAAGCATTAATATGTGAGCATGTTTTCTATATTTGCAGCAACTATTCATGTTTCTCTTCATTCGCAATCTATGTCTGTTCAAACTTTTAATGGGCTTAATTTCTCTGAATGGCACAAACAAGTTCAGTTTCATTTTGGTGTTATGGATCTTGATTTGGCACTCATAAATGAGAAACCCACTGCTCTTACTGACTCTAGCAGTGCTGAACAGAGGTCTTTTCATAAGTCTTAAGAAAGATTAAACAGACTTAGCCTGATGTTCATGCGAATGACTGTAGCAAACAATATCAAGTCCACAATTTCTGCTACTGAAAGTGCTAAGGAATTTATGAAGTTTGTGGAAGTACATTCCCAATCTGACTCTGCTGATAAGTCACTTGCTGGGACATTGATGAGTACTTTAACCAACATTAAGTTTGATGGTTCTCGTACTATGCATGAGCATGTTGTTGAAATGACAAATATAGCAGCAAGACTAAAGACTATAGGATTGAAAGTGAATGAGAATTTTCTTGTACAATTCATTATCAATTCCTTGCCTCCTGAGTATGGTCCATTTCACATGAGTTATAACACTATGAAGGATAAGTAGAATGTGAATGAACTACAAAGTATGCTCATTCAAGAGGAAGCAAGAATTAAGAAATATGGAAATCATTCTATTAATTTCATGAGTCAGCAAGGAGCTGGAAAAAAATCAAAGAAAGATAAGAAAGGAAAGAGCAAGCAACGACCACTAAAGATAAATGGGTCATCTGCTCAAATCCATAAGAAGGAACAAAAGGATGATAAGTGTCACTTTTGCAAAAAAATATGGACACTATCAGAAAGATTGCCTGAAACATAAGGCATAGTTCGAAAAGAAATGTAAGCCTACGGCTTTTGTATGTTTCGAATCAAACCTAACAGAAGTTCCTTATAATACTTGGTGGATTGATACTGATTGTACACTCATGTTTCTAATATGATGCAGGGATTCCTTACAATCCAAACCATAAACCCAAATGAAAATTTTGTGTCAATGAGAAACAGAGTCAAAGTTCCAGTTGAAGCTATTGGAACTTATCGTTTGATTCTAGACATTGGACATCATTTAGACATTTTTCAAACACTTTATGTCCCTTCTATTTCTCGTAATTTAGTTTCTTTATCCAAACTTGACTCAGTTGGATATTCCTTTAAATTTGGAAATGGATGTTTCAGTTTGTTTAAACATAATCATCTTATTGGTTCTGGTATTCTTTCTGATGGTTTGTATAAATTTAAGCTTGATAATCTTTTTGCTGAGACATTGTTGACCTTGCATCATAATGTTGGTACTAAACGTGGTTTAGTGAATGAACAATCAGTTTACTTGTAGCATAAACGTTTGGGTCATATATCCAAAGAAAGAATTAAGAGATTAGTAAAGAATGAAATCCTTCCTGATTTAGATTTTACAGATCTTGGGATTTGTGTGGATTGTATTAAAGGAAAATACATAAAACAGACAATCAAGAAAAGTGCTACAAGAAGTAAACAGCTCCTTAAAATTATACACACCGATATATGTAGGCCTTTTGATGTTCCATCTTTTGGTGAAGAAAAGTATTTTATAACCTTTATTGATGATTTTTCACATTATAGCTATGTCTATTTGTTGCATGAAAAATCTCAATCAGTAAATTCTTTAGAAGTGTTTATCAACGAGGTTGAAAGACAACTAGACAGAAAAGTAAAAATTGTTAGGTCTGACAGAGGTGGCAATATTATGGAAAGTATGATGAATCTGGACAATGCCCTGGTCCACTTGCTAAATTCCTTGAAAAGCATGACATATGTGCTCAATCACAATGTTTGAAATACTAGAACAAAATGGTGTTGCAGAAAGGCGTAATCGAACTCTAATGGACATGGTTAGGAGTATGTTAAGCAATTCATCATTACCCTTATTATTATGGATGCATGCTTTAAAGACCGCTATGTATTTGCTAAATAGGGTTCCTAGTAAGGCAGTTCCAAAGACTCCTTTTGAACTGTGGACAGGAAGGAAACCCATTTTGAGGCATTTACATATTTGGGGTTGCCCGACGAAAGTAAGGATTTACAATTCACATGAAAAGAAGTTGGACTAAAGAACAACCAGTGGTTTCTTCATTGGTTATCCAAAAAGATCAAAGGGTATAAATTTTATTGTCCTAACCATAGTACAAGAATTGTTGAATTTGGAAATGCAAGGTTCATTGAGAATAATGAAATTAGTGGGAGTTTGGAACCACATAAAGTAGAAATCCAAGAAGTTAAGGTGCAAATTTTTTCACCTATAACTTCTTCTCAAGTTGTTGTTCCTAGAGTTGTTGAACCTTTTAATAACATTCAAGAACAACAAATTAATGATTAAACACCACAGAATGATGATATTACTAATGAACTTGCAATAAGCAAACCCAATGAAGTAGCATTAAGAAGGTCTCAACGACAAAGAAGAACTGCTATTTTTTATGATTATGTAGTTTATCTATAAAAATCAGATTTTGATTTGGGTATTAATAATGATCCAGTTTCTTTTTTACAAGCCATGCAAAGTGCTAATTCATCTAAATAATTTGATGCCATGCAAGATGAGTTAAAATCAATGGATTACAATGCAGTCTGGGATCTTGTTGAATTGCCTGAAGGTTGTAAAAGAGTTGGGTGTAAATGGGTCTTTAAGACCAAATGCGACTCAAATGGCAATATTGAACATTGTAAAGCCAGACTTGTTGCCAAAGGTTTTACTCAAAAATATGGCATTGACTACACAGAGACCTTTTTTCCAGTCTCTAAGAAAGACTTATTTAGAATTATTATGGCACTGGTAGCTCATTATGTTTGGAGTTGCATCAAATGGATGTGAAAACCGCATTTCTAAATAGAAGTTTGAATGAAGAGGTTTATATGGATCAACCTGAAGGCTTTTTATTTGAAGGAAAGGAACACATGGTATGTAAACTGAGGAAGTCAATATACGGACTTAAGCAAGCTTTCTGACAATGGTATCTTAAGTTCAATGATACCATTACATCCTTTGGATTTAAAGAAAATACCGTTGATCGGTGTATATATCTGAAGGTCAGTGGGAGCAAAATCATATTTTTGATTCTATATATTGATGATATCTTGCTAGCTACTAATGACCTTGGCCTACTGTATAAGACCAAGAATTTTCTCTCTAAGAACTTTGACATGAAAGATATAGGTGAGGCATCCTATGTGATTGGAATCAAAATATTTTATGATAGATCACAAGGAATGTTAGGTTTGTCTTAGAAAATATATATTAATAAAGTTCTTGAGAAATTCAACATGAACAAATGCTCTGCAAGTGTTGTTCCAATTCAGAAGGGAGATAAATTTAGACTTATGCAATGTCCAAAGAATGAATTGGAACGCAAACAAATGGAAGAAATACCTTATGCATCAATTGTTGGTAGCTTGATGTATGCTCAGACATGTACCAGGCCAGACATCAGTTTTGTTGTCGGGATGCTAGGCAGATATCAAAGTAATCCCGAAATAGATCATTGAAGAGCTGCAAAGAAAGTACTAAGGTATTTGCAAGGAACGAAAGATCATATGCTTACCTACAGAAGATCTAATGATCTTGAGGTCAAGGGATATTCAGATTCAAATTTTGCTGGATGTGTTGATACTAGAAAGTCCGCATTTGGCTATTTGTTCCTTTTAGCTGAAGGAGCGATCTCATGGAAAAGTGCGAAGCAGTCTGTCATTGCTGCATCTACTATGGAAGCTGAGTTTGTGGCATGCTTTGAGGCCACAATTCATGGTTTATGGCTGCAAAATTTTATTTCGGGACTTGGGGTTGTCGACAGTATTGCCAAGCCGCTAAAAATTTATTGTGATAACTCCGCAGCAGTCTTCTTTTCTAAAAACAACAAGTATTTAAAGGGTGCTAAATATATGGAATTGAAATACTTTGTCGTTAAAGAAGAAGTTTAGAAACAAAGAGTGTCAATTGAACATATTAGCACCAATCTTATGATTGCAGATCCGCTGACTAAAGAGTTGCCGCCAAAGACATTTCATGAACATGTCGAAAGAATATGCATTATTGAAAACCATTAGTGATGTTATGTTTAAAGCTTTAAGTTCCTTATGTATTTGACACTCTGAGCTCAATTAATTATTGTTTCTGAATCACTTATAGATCATGTTTAATTATGCTGGTATATATACATAAATGAATTATGAGAATATTAACAGGAGTTGTCTTTGATAAAGACATTATTGTTAGACCTTATTGCAATTCTCATTATAGGTCATGTTAAGTATAGAACTAGTAATGTGATACATGGAAGGGAGTACATCAAAATAATAGCATACAATCGCCATGATCCTTATTAGTTTTTTGCTTAATTATGATTTCTTGTTTGACCAATGTTATGAAGGATTTTAGCTTCTGTTATGTGCATTATGATTGATTATTAAATCAGTATGTTTAATATCTCACATGGGCTAAGTAGGAGAATGTTAGCGTTTCCTTTTATGTGGCCCACGTGGATATATGATTGATTTATCATTTATTTATTCTAAATGATAATTATGATATCTGATTTTATCAGATATTTAAATTTAAGTGATAATGATGGTTTAATAAAGCTAATTTTCTATTGGTTCATTTTTTGAGAAGTTGTTATTGATAACCTCTCTTTGATGGAAAGAGAAATTTATCGTATTATCAGATTGGTCCTCTCTCTCCTATATATATATATATATAGTCTGTTTGACCATCAAAATAAATAAGGAAGAGAATTAAGAAAGAGAAAGAAACTCAATCTATCGTTAACCCATACGCAACCTCCTCTCGTTTCTCGTCAACAAATATTAATGGATCAAGGTACAGATTCTTGGTTTATATTTTCATGTAAAAATTATTTATTCTAAGATCTTGACCATTATGTTTAATAAAGAAGATCCTTTAATGGATCTTACAAAATAACTCTGATTTCTAACAATAAGTAATTATAATTCCATATAGAGGACTGTAAAATATAATCTTATCTCCTGTTCAATGCAATAACAATATTCTGATAATGAAAAAAAACTCCTTTGTAGGCTTCTGATTAATTGTAGGATTCTTCGGTCTCTCTTTTATTTACTTTTGAATGGTCAATTAAACTAGTTCTACGTTTGCTAATTAATATGGTGCAAATAAGCAATGGGTCTCTAATGCAAGTAAGAATTTGCTGACCAGCCAAAATGCCTCACCATTGAGCTCTACCCGAGATTAGATGGATGGCAGCTATTGACATGAGAAATGGTGAATGGATGCGTCACTGCTTTCCACTTGCACCAAATCAGAGAACATATTTGTTCATATGATCTTTGTTGTGGTCCAATAGAATGTTGCACAATAAACGCAGTTCCTATCACACAAAGTCAATGGGTGGCAAACTTTGATGGCTCCGAGACCTCACGGAATGGGCTGAACTGGCCCTTCAAACCTTGTTTGTTGAGGTGATGGGTGTTGGCTGAATGCATGACAGGTTAGTTAATTCCTTGTCCTTCCACGCAACACCATATTTTAGGACTAATGACTCTTATGGTCTTCACTGGACTTGATCAATGAGTCAGGCGTTGAGTCATTCTTTCAGTCTTCTAGCATGTTTTGCTTGTGTTACAAAACAAGTCAAGGCATGCAAGTCCTCACCAGCTTTGATTGACCAACAGACACCTAAATTTGGTGCAACTTCCAACTCCCTAACCACCAAAGTGGATTGAAACATTCAGTGTTATGAATTTGTTTATTAGTAAATATCATAGTGTACTGCACCTCCATAACTCCATAAAAATTATCTGAATTAGCTGTTATCTTGTTATGTTGATATAGGTGTTTTTCATAGCATATGATTACTTTTTTTTTTTTTATAGCACAGTAAGTATGCTGTCTCTCTTTTTCATTTTTGTCTCTTGATTGAAGAGTAGGAATTACAGGATTGCATCATTTACTGTCTGCAAAATTGGAGTACAATCTTTTGATGACATATATATTTCAAGCCTTTTTCCTTTAGAATCTGGCAGTACTTTTTTTCAGCCTGCCGCATGGACTGCTTTTTTGTTCTGTGAGACAGTTTCGAGGTGGTCTTCCATCACATGAGATTGCTTGTGATCCCTGGAATCAGGATTCCGACAAACCGAGGTAACAAAGAGCCCATGCCCGGAGGATATTGTGGTACAGGCTGGGGACTGCATATGCTTTGATCCATTCCAATAGGAACCAACAAAAAGAAAAGAATTTAAAAATCCATGATTCACATCATGCCCTTTGGATTAAATCTTTTTTTTTTTTCCTCCCTAACTTATTCAACAACATGCAGCATTCCTGCCTTGTTACAGGTGGAGGTAAAGCTGTCAAACTGCCTGCCTCTATTTCTGTAATTAAAACTGTTGGACGCCGAGCCATCTTCCTTGAACACCGGGGAAACGAAAGTACTTCTCGTCGGACTCCTGCAAGAAAAGCTTTCGGAGATCGGTTGTTTCGGTGGGACCCTCCGACGCTCAAGTCAGTCACTCGGGAACAGACAAAAGTTTAGCTAGCAGAAGGAAGCTAGAGAGTTAGGATTCAGAATCCTTCCCTTCTTGTAAGTGCGGGTTTTTATACCTATTCAAAGATCTCCTCCTTTTTTCCGCTTCCAGAAGATTTTCGATCATCGGATATCCCCGTCCGATAACGAACAAAAAGGAGGGGCTGACAATGACAGATCGTACCGTTACCATACGTCGGAGACGTCTTATTCGATTTGCCACCCGCCAGTACGGTATCATGCGTGTCAGGTAGCTATAGTTGCATCTGTCACGCACCGTTATGAGGCATGGTCGCATGCAGCCACAAGCAAGTGGTGGATCGTACTCCGCAACGGGATATGACCATACGTGGTTGCAGGCGAGTGATGGACTATGTACCGTAACGGGGTATGGCCATGCGTTGTTACGGGTGCGTGGTGGGCCATACGTCTTAATGGGGCATGGCGATGCACTATAGAAGGTGAGTAGCGGGCCACGTGGACATGCCAGGTGGCCCGTAGCTATAAGCTGACCTCGGAGGTTGGCCTCGGAGGTCGGCCTCGGAGGTGGGCGTCGAAGGTTGGCCTCGGAGGTTGGCCTCGGAGGTGGGTATCGGAGGCTGGCCTCGGAGATTGGTCTCGGAGGTGGGCGTCGGAGGCTGAAGTGGGACGCCGTCAGTCCCCTTTAACGTTAACCCTGACGGCACTGGATCAGCCACATCAGATGCCCCCTCGTCCCTGAGATGGAGCGGGTCCACCCTGGCGAAGCAAAAGGGGTGTCACCTCCCTAGTGGCTGATCCCCGTTCGCTGCCAACTGCCCCCGGCCACGTGTCTCTGTATGTTGCGATAGCTTAGCGTGGGCGACTTGGGGAATGTGAAGGGGCAGCCACTACTGTCCGTCCGATCTGCCGCGATCACCCTCGAGGCGGGGTTGTCCTTTTGAAATTCTCAAAGAGCGGCCGCCATCATTGCCATCATGGCACTGGCGTCAACGGTGTCCCATCATTGGCCGGAGGCGGTTTGTTCCATGCGCTGGATGCCTGCTGAGGCAGACCAGCCTGTAGCGGGCATCCGCGTGGCTGGCAAATCGAGGCGGGACGATTTGAAACTTGACAAAACTCGGGCGAAGGTTGTATACTCGACATTTTACTTCAGTTATCTTCTTCCTCTGGTCCTCCGCTCTCTCTGCAACCCGAGAATCGCCGCCCCCCCCCCCAATTTCTTCCTCTAGGTCAGCCTTCTGTCTATCCTAATCCTTCCTTCCTCTTTCCAAACATTTTTCATGGCCTCCTCACCATCCTGGACTTCTTCGCTCTCTAACAACTGTATTTCTCCCTCAAGGCTTCGTGCATCTTCATCTTCTTCTTCTTCATGGTCCTCTGATCCAGAGGACCATCTTCCCTTGTCCCAGCGTCCGATTGCTGGCAAAGCTCCTACAAGGGGACGCTCGATAGCGGCCAGTCGGGTCCCAGCGAGGAGGCACCAGGCGGCGGCCGGCGCCTCTTTAAGGGCGGAGGCAGAATTCCTGGAGGAGACCACCTCCACAGTAACGGGTCAAGACTTAGCCAAAATTAAGGCCCATCACCAGGTACCCCGAGATGTTGGGCTCTTCCTTTTGACCCCCGATGACAGGATGGTCTCCTTCCGGCCCGGCAGAGTGGCTGTTTACGAGATTTCCCTTAGGTTAGGTCTTCGTCTACCCTTTCATCCCTTTTTATTAACCTTTTAGACTATTACTCTTTGACTCCCGCTCAACTGGTCCCAAATTCCCTTCGGACCATCTGTGCTTTTGTTATCCTTTGCCACCACCACCAAATCACCCCATGACTCTCTCTCTTCCGCTGCTTTTACACCCTCAGATAGCATAGGGGTTGGTGGCTATTCCAGCCCTGACCCGGTCGGGTCCTCAAGCTTCTTCTCCCTACCTCGGTCAAGGGATGGAAATCCTGTTTCTTTTTTGTTGACCTTGACCAGGTCAAATCCCGGTAGGGGGATCCCGACCTCCGACCCAACATGAACTCCACCGTCCTCTCGGGGGATCAAGAAGTGCTGGGGCAACTGTTGACCTCCGACATCCCCAGATACAACTTGCTTCTGTCAGAGCACAACCTCCAGCTGGTGGGCCTCACCACAGAGCGGTGAGTAATTGATGCCCCAGCACTTAGCCAAGTCGCCCTCTCTTTTCTTCTTTTCCTCTCTTTTTTTTTCTGACTCCGACTGGTGTTGTGCAGCAATGAAACCTTCGACTGCCATGGTTAGGAGGGCTGCAGTCAAGCGGATGAGGGCCCAGGGTGGCCCAAGTGAAGGGCAGCAGGCGCCAGCCCTGAAGCATTGCATTATGCAGGCATCTCCGCCGGCCGAGCAGCACAAGTCTCCACCGGTCCCAGAGGTGGACCTGACAGCCGATACCCCGCCAGAAGGGGCGAGGGCCGAAGGGGCGACGATGGAGGAGCCGACGATGGTGGAGCCAGCAATGATGGAGCCTCCAGCTTCCAGCAAACTACCCCAGCCGGAGTAGATAGGAGTTGGGGGGAGGGGCCATCAGGGACAAGCCCACCCCCGAACAGATACCAACGAGCAGCCCTCCGCGTGCCGAGCTGGAGTACGTCGAAAACACCGAGGGGAGCAGGGCCGGGCCAACCCCTCGCGGGTTCTCATTACTAAACGATGGGCATCGGGCTGAACAACTCATGTCTTACGCCATTCAGCCGGATATTCAAGAGGAGCTCCGAACCCTGGGGGCGAATAGGTTCTTCCGGGAGATCTTCTCAGCCCTCATCCGAGTAAGTATTTTTCTTCTTGCCCTTAGTTTAGAGCACTTAAGCAATTTGCATAGCTAATGCTCTGGGTGCAGGTGGCCAACTCCGTCGTGCTCACTCGGGAGGCCATCAGCGAGGGGGAGGCTGTCGCCCGCCAAATCCAACAGGATGCCGAGGATGCCCTGGCCCGGGCCGAGGCTACGGAGAAGGCCTTGGAACAAGTAAGGGCTGAGTGCGCCGGAAAAATAAAGGAGGCTAAAAGCAAAGCCGAGGCCGAGGCTAACCAACGGCGAGCGGCGCTTGACCAGCTCACAGAGGCTGAGAGTGCTATTGAGACCCGCAACCTCCACATAGCCGACTTGAACTCGGCTATCCAGGTGGCCGAGGATTGAGTGAAGCGGGCCGAGGAAGAGGTAAGCGCCAAGGAGGCCAAGAGGGCGGCGGTGGCGGCCTCTCTGGCTGCGGAGAGGGAGGCCCGAGCCGCTGAGGTGGAGGCTATCGCCGAGGCCAGAGCTGCCGCGGCCGTGGAGGAGTTCAAGGCATCGGAGCACTTCACTCACGAGCTAGTTGAAGCCAATGTCGATTTCTACGTCCAAGGGTTCAACGATGCCAAGGAGAAAGTTGTCCGAGTTTTGAACCTCCCCAGGTCGTGGATATCGAGCTGGACCAGGAGCCCGACGAAGCCTCGGATGGCGAGCCCGCAGCTGGGCCTTGATTTTGTAGTTCTTCATTTTTGTTTTTTTGCACTAAGTCTGATTTGATCAGCATTTGTAAACACTGATATCAATGAAGTATAATTTTTTTATCAATGAAATTATTTTTGACCAACTGCATTGTTATTTTTTTAACCTTTGGGTCGCTGACATGGGACCCCTAGGGGCTTCGTTAGTACCGAGGGGAAGTTTCTCCCCACTCGCGAACGACTTAGCCATGCAGGATCGAACCTCTGGGATCACCAAGGTCGAAACTGGGGCCGCGTCTGCCTCAAGGATTCGGACCTCTGGGGGCTGATGGAACATCAACCTCGGACTGCCAAGGATGACTTGGGCTTCTGAGTTCTGATGAAACATTGGTCTTGAACCGCCAAGGATGACTTGGGCTTTATGTTGAGAGCTGATGGCACATTGGTCTTCATTGCCAATGGTACATTGAGCTTTTAGTGCCGAGTCTGGCCTTGGGCTTTTTTGAATCCAATAGTACATCGGGTCTTCGTTGCCAATGGTACATTGGGCTTTTAGAACCGAGTCTGGCCTCGGGCTTTTTTGAATCCGATGGTACATCGGGTCTTCGTTGCCAATGGTACATTGGGCTTTTAGTGCCGAGTCTGACCTCGGGCTTTTTTTGAGTTCGATGGTATATCGGGTCTTCATTGCCAATGGTACATTGGGCTTTTAGTGCCGAGTTTGGCCTCGGGCTTTTTTTGAATCCGATGGTACATCGGGTCTTCATTGCCAATGGTACATTGGGCTTTTAGTGCCGAGTCTGGCCTCGGGCTTTTTTGAATCCGATGGTACATCGGGTCTTCGTTGCCAATGGTACATTAGGCTTTTCATGCCGAGTCTGGCCTCGGGCTTTTTTTGAATCTGATGGTACATCGGGTCTTCGTTGCCAATGGTACATTGGGCTTTTAGTGCCGAGTCTGGCCTTGGACTTTTTGAATCTGATGGTACATCGGGTCTTCGTTGCCAATGGTACATTGGGCTTTTAATGTCGAGTCTGGCCTCGGGCTTTTTTGAATCCGATGGTACATCGAGTCTTCATTGCCAATAGTACATTGGGCTTTTAGTGTCGAGTCTGGCCTTGGGCTTTTTGTTGAGAGTCTGAGATGCTTGAACTCAAATTTATTAATGGCGGGTCAAGAGCCCGAAAGAATGCAAACAGGGAATTTAACGCAAGGAAAGGGTACACTATTGATAATACCGACGAAGGTTCTCAGCGTTCCATGTCCGCGGGAGGGGCTTTCTGTCCAGCTCTTCTACTTTGTACGCTCAGTGGCGGAGCGCCTCGGTGATCCGATATGACCCTTCCCAGTTCGGTGCTAGCTTGCCTCCTTCCATCGGCTTTGAAACTTCGGCTCGCCGAAGGACCAGGTCCCCTGGCAAGAAGGTTCTGGGGTGGACGCAAGTGTTGTAGTACCTGGTCGTCCGCTGTCGGTAGGCTGCCATCCGGAGTCATGCTCGGTCTCGTACCTCTTCCACTAGGTCGAGGTTGGCCCTCAACTGGTTTGGGTTGTCTTCCTCGCTGTAGGTCTCCACTCTGGGGCTCGGGGCTCTGATCTCCACAGGGATGACTGCCTCGGATCCGAAGATGAGGCTAAAGGGGTCTCTCCGGTGGGGACCTGTGGCGTTGTGTGGTAGGCCCATAGCACGTTGGGAAGCTCCTCCACCCAACATCCTTTGTAGTCATCAAGCCAGGCTCTCAGTCCTTGGAGGATAATACGGTTGGTCACCTCGGCCGCACCGTTGGTCTGAGGGTACCCAACGGAAGTGAACTGCTGATGGATGTTGAGCTCGGTGCAGAATCCTCGGAAGGGTGCATTGTTGAACTGCCGGCCGTTGTCGGTGACCAGGGTATGGGGGAGCCCAAACCGACATATTATAGATTTCCAAAAGAAGGACCTCACCTTACTATCGGTGATCTTGGCAAGCGCCTCAGCCTCGATCCATTTGGTGAAGTGGTTGACAGCCACCAGTATGAACTTACGCTGGCCGAAGGCAGGAGGGAATGGCCCCAAGATGTCCATCCCCCACTGGGCGAAGGGCCAAGGTGCTGCCAATGGGGTCAGCTGGGATGTCGGCTGCCACTGGATGTTAGCATGACGCTGAGAGCTATCACACTTCTTGACAAGCTCGGCCGCATCCTCCCTCATGGTCAGCCAATAATACCCCTGCCACAGGGCCTTGTACGCTAGGGCCCTGCCCCCCAGATGACTCCCGCATATGCCTTCGTGAATTTGTCGTAAGATATAGTCAGCTTCAGTAGGCCCAATGCACTTGAGGACCGGGTATGAGAATGATCTTCGGTAGAATTTCCCATCCATCATCAAGAACCTCGGGGCCCCCCGCCAGAGTAGTCTGGCCTCGGCCTAGTCTTCAAGGAGGGTGCCGTCAGTAAGATATTGGACATAAGTGTCCATGAAATTGAGGGTCTCGTGGCCAGACGTAGCATATACCAGCTGGTCGATCTGAAGCAGCGGGAAGCTGTCCTTGGGGCATGTTTTATTGAGGTCGGTGAAGTCTACACACATCCTCTAGCTCCCATTGGCCTTGCGGACCATGACGACATTCTCCAGCAAGTCGGGGTAATGCACCTTGCGAATGTGCCCTGCCACCATCAGCTTGCACACCTCTTCGTCTATGGCCTTTTGTCTGTCTGGAGCAAAGCTCCTCTTCTTCTGCCGAACTGGTCGGCACTCCGGCTTAATATTGAGCTGGTGTGTAATTACTTTCTCAGGAATGCCTAGCATATCGGATGCCGACCAGGCGAAGATATCGACATTGGCTCACAGGAAAGCAAGGAGCTGGCTGCGAGCCTCCTCCGGAAGCAGGGCCCCAACTTGGATAGTTTGCTCCGGGTCTTCTCCTAAGGGAAAGGCTAACAGGCGTTTGGCCAGTTCTCCCCTTCTTGCCGAGTCCTGGGGGTCCAGTGCTTTTGGTGCAGGTGTGGGCATCTCCCCCTGAGGGCTAAGGGCCATGTGACAGCAAAGCGGCGTGGGGTTCTTCTCCCCCTGCATCTCCCCGAATCTTTCGCTGGTAGGAAACCTCACGAGGAGCCTCTTGGTGGAGATGACAGCGTCCAAGAGATTAAGCCCAGGTCTTCCAAGGATAGCGTTTTAGGCGAGAGGCACCCGGACCACCAGAAAGCTCATGATGACTGTGCTCTGACACGGGACCGTGCCAGTCGTAACAGGAAGAGTGATCTCCCCCTCAACCTTCACGAAATCTTCGGTGAACCCCATCAGGGGCGTGGCGACAGGCCGAAGCAGGTCGGGTGACAAGTTCATGCGAACAAAAGCATCATAATTCAAAACATCCACCGAGCTCCCACTATCAACCAGAATTCTTTTTACAGGATGCTTAGCTATCGTCATGGACACAACGACGCTATCATCATTTCATTGACCACCCCCTCTAAATCCCTTTTAGAAAAAGGGATTACATAATAACTCTCCCTCCCTCCTTGGCCTTTTGGGTGGGCCACCTGTCCCTCAGGAAATCATCGTCACCATCTTCTCAGTTGGAGCGTTGTCAATCATCAGTGGCGGAGGCGCTGATGGGCCAGGAGCTCCCGGGTTGTTCCTCTGAACGAACTTCCCCAGGTGGCCACGCTGGATAAGGTTCTCTATTTCCTTCTTCAGTGAGCGATAGTCATCGGTGTCGTGGCCATGATCCCGGTGGTAGTTTACGGTGGCAGGCGAGAGAACCAAGCTCGAGCAACTTTCTTCAAAGTAGCGGGGAAAGCGATGCATAGAAGTGAATCAGTTGCCCCCTGAACCTTCATGAGGACCTTATAACTTTCCAAATGGCCCAGGGGGTCCATGGTCCCATCATACGGGTCCAGCTGAGGAAGGCGGAACCGGGTTGAGATCAGTTCCTCCATAATCCGGCGGAACAGCGGTGGTCGGCTGTCGTAGTCCGCCTCTGGTGGGTTGGTGATCCGGCGGCTGAGCTCCTCCAACCGCTGATTGTACTCGTCGAGCCGTCGCTCTGCTCGGCGGGATATTCTGCCGTCAAAGGACCCCTCCCTCGAGGAATCCGAGGAGGGGGAAGAGCGGCGGCGATGCTGACGAAGGCGCTCCACTTCCTTCCCATATCGCCACTTAAGAGATGCACTAGCGCGGCGAGAGGGTGACCAGGGCCTCTTGGAGGCTTCGCGGTGGTGAGGCTTGGGCGAAGCATGGCAGTGGCAAGCTTCTCGAATAGGAGATCTCCTCTGAAAGGAATGCTGGTTGGGCTGGATGGCTCCTGGCACTGACGGGAGGGGCCCCGGTAGCTGCGCAGCCACCGCTTGGTGTTGCAGGCCTTGGACCACCGTTGCCAAAGATTGGAATTGCGCAGCGAGAGCAGCAAGTCGGTCTTTTTGAAGCTATTGTGGTGGATGTGTAGGAACGTCAGCTAGGGGAGCAGAGGGGCCAACTGCTAGCGGGTCAGCCCCTTGACGCTGCCCCCCAGGACGACTGGTGGAGACCTCTCATGCACGAGTCATCACCATTGCTTGAGAGCTCGGGGAAAGAAGAGTTGTCCCTGACAGGTTCAAAGCTTTTCTCTTCTCCCCCTACCTGGCGTGCTAATCTGTTGACGCCGAGCGACCTTCCTTGAACGCCGGGGAAACGGAAGTACTTCTCGTCGGACTCCTGCAAGAAAAGTCCCCCAAGACCGGATGTTTCAGTGGGGACCCTCCGACGCTCAAGTCAGTCACTCGGGAACAGACAAAGGTTTAGCTAGCAGAAGGAAGCTAGAGAGTTAGGGTTCAAAATCCTTCCCTTATTGTAAGTGCGGCTTTTATACCTGTTCAAAGATCTCCTCCTTTTTCCCGCTTCCAGAAGATTTTCGATCACCGGATATCCCCGTCCGATAATGGACAAAAAGGAGGGGCTGACAATGACAGGCCGTACCGTTACCGTGCGTCGGAGACGTCCTATTCGATTTGCCACCCGCTAGTACGATATCATGCGTGTCGGGTGGCTATGGTCGCACCTGGCACGCGCTGTTATGAGGCATGGTCGCATGCAGCCACAAGCAAGCGGTGGATCATACTCCGTAACGGGATATAAATATAGGCGGTTGTAGGCGAGTGATGGACTACGTACCGTAACGAGTTATGGCCATGCATTGTTACGGATGCGTGATGGGCCATACGTTTTAATGGGGCATGGCGATGCACTATAGAAGGCGAGTAATGGGCCATGTGGATATGCCAAGTGGCCCGTAGCTATAAGCTGACCTCGGAGGTTGGCCTCGAGGTGGGCTTCGGAGGTTGGCCTCGGAGGTTGACCTCGAAGGTGGGCGTCGGAGGCTGGCCTCGGAGGTTGGCCTCGGAGGCGGGCCTCGGAGGTCAGCCTCGGAGGTCGATCTCGAAGGTGGGCGTCGGAGGCTGGCCTTGGAGGTTGGTCTCGAAGGTGGGCGTCGGAGGCTGGTCTCGGAGGTGGACGTTGAATGCTGAAGTGGGATGCCATCAATTCCCTTTAACGTTAACCCTGATGGCGCTGGATCAACTACATCAAAAATATATATATATATATATATATATATATATATTAGAAATCCATGTCTCAGTGTACTTCTGATTTCAAGAAAAACAAAACGTTTGAGGGATTATTATAATGGCCTGCCATGGCTCACAGGTCTCAAATCTAATCATGCCACTTGGTGTAACACAGCTTCAAGACATTTGAGAAAGATTTGGTGCTCTCCAACTGTTTTTTAGTTGATGCTCCATTTCTGTCAATGTTTTATCAACATCACAGCTGTTACATGCCTTACAACTATTGCATCAATATTATATACCGACCACTGGATACTGTCACTGTTCAACTTAAACAATGCACTTTGTTTTCATAAGCTTTTATATTCACCAGCTAATGGCAGCCAGCAGGGGCCAGGGCATTTGAGAAATCCTTCTTTGGCATTATAACAGTTCATATGGATCAATAAAACTTCCATACTTATCAAGTCATTTAAAACCTGTGTTGCTTCTATAGATGAATGTAGTTCCTCTTTTCTTTTCTTTTCTTTTCTCTTCTGATGCACAGAGAAAAAAACTTAAGGAGAAAAGGAGATAACTTTGTTTTTCTTTTGGGATGAAAATATACTTTCAATCCTTTAAATTTCATTCAAATTTATTTTAATTTTTAAACTTTCGATTATTACAGTTTAGTCTCTCATATTTTAAAAATATTATATTCTTAACATCTCAGCCATAGCTGATGAATCAATCTATCAAAAACTCAAGTGACAATCCACATTTCGCATCCAACATTAGGAATATAACATTGATAAAACATAAGAAACTAAATTATTATAATTAAAAATTTAAGAATTAAAATAAATTTTGAGTTAAAAGTATATTTTGACCCTTTTTTTTTTTTTAGTCAGGATCAAAATTTTAAAGATAATATTCCAAAGGAGGGAGGGAGGGAATGTGACCAATAAAAGCGGCTCTTGGTACCTGCCATGAAAAAAATGAGCATGGTCTTGAAAGAAAGCTTGAGAAAAAGGCACCAACTACCATTCACGTGACGCAAAACGGACAAAGGAGTTAGTTGCTGCCGGTCCCGCCCGCTTTCGTCCCCGGTGTCACGCCCCTCGAAGGCTAAGGCTGCCTTAATTTGTCCCTTACCAAGGACTACTTTGTGGCGCTCTTTCTTCCATGTGAACTGGAATTCTGCCATCATGTCCACTTTCAAAGTTTCAATCATGTGAACTGAGATTCCTCCTCTGCAGCAACCCCTTTTATTCCAAGTTGGTGCTATCCGATCTTCTTTGCTGCACATGGATTTTTTTTGCTGCAAGGTGGATGCAAGATATTAACTTTGTTTCATAGATTTAACACTCTCATCTATTATTTAATTAGGTGACAACCATGAATTAAGCTCAAGTCTCATCAGTGCCAGCCAAGACTCTGATTGTAGAGGAGCTCCAGTTCTTCAGCTTTTGTTAGTGGCTGGATTCTTGTTTTGATTATGTTAACTGTATGGATGTATCTTTGTCTAGAATTATTTAAAAAAAATATTAATGATGATAGGGTGAATCCTCTTATTGGACGGTACATTAATCATCATCAAGATTAATGGAGAGATTGCATCACATCTGTCCTTCATTTCTATCTCTCCACGGTTCTCTTGTGCACCAATTGTTCTCATCGTTTAAACCATATTCTCCTTCATATTATCTGAAATTCTATTCTCAATGTTCTATATGTGGTGATACTATTGGGGTCGAACAAGGAGGAGGACCCTTCAAAAAGTCCTCTTATTCTAAATTTAGAGTTAATATATTCCAAGCACTCACAAATGCCCCTTCCCTTACGATGTATCCCCGTCAAAGTTCCCCTATTTTTATCCGGGATAAGAATTATTATTCCCCGCAGGATCCGGGAACCACACCAAAGACCCGGAACCGGTCTTCCTCCAGCCCGGCGCCAACCTCTCCCGATCGCACGCGTGTAAATCCGGGACCACCCCAGTCCCACGTGTAAAGAGCCCTCTGCGAAACGCCACGTGGCGCGGTCGCGTCTCCCCTCGGTTAATCACCGCACCCCACCTCCCCTATTTTAGATTCTTCTTCCTCTTCTTCATGATGCTTTAACTTTTTCGGTTTGTTTATTTAGAAAAATCCACCGGCCTCTCGTCTCCCCTCTCTTTTTCTTTTCCCATTCGCCGTCGAGCCCATTCGAATCCGCCATTGCCAACGTCCTCCCAAGCTTAGGGGTTTCTTCCCTCTCGCTAGCTCGCTCTAGCTTCGGTCCCAAACTCTCTCTCTTTCGCTCCAACAGTTATTTATTTCGGTCGAATTCAGGGTTTTCTGATGCTGAGGAGATCCTGGATCTCTGGATTCCAATGTTTTGAGTTGAATTGAATTGGGTGAGGAATTCTAGGGTTAGTGTGTGGTGATTGTTGATTTGATTCATTAATGTAAGAATGCCGTCCACGGAGTACCAGGGCTCGTCGGCGCCGTTCGCGTCGATCGGGCGCACTATCCTTAGCATACGCCGCGACCAGGTCCACTCCATGGACGGCCACGACGGCGGCTCCAACCAGGACCAAGTGCTCGAGGCCTTCCAGCGCCGCGTCGCAGACCTCTTCCTCGACCTCACCTCCTCCGCCGGCGCCGGCGGCGGAGAAGACCTCCTCTCCCTGTTGTGGGTCCGGAAGCTCCTCGACACCTTCCTCATATGCCAAGAAGAGTTTCGGATGATCCTTTTCAACAGCAAAGGAATCCTCTCCCGCCCTCCTCTCGACCGCCTCATCTCCGACTTCTTCGAGCGCGGCGTCAAGGCCCTCGATGTCTGCAATGCTATCAGAGATGGGATCGATCAGATCCGGCAGTGGAAGAAGCACCTCGAGATCGTTCTGGTGGCTCTCGCACCTTCCCACAAGACCTTCGGCGAGGGCCAGCTCCGCCGCGCCCGAAAGGCCCTCACCGACTTGACCATCCTCATGCTCGACGAGAAGGAGGCTGGCTCCGTCCTCAATCAGCGCAACCGCTCCTTCGGCCGCAGCAGCCACGGCAAGGACGGCAACCACCACGCCGGCGGCCGCCACCCCGGCGGCCACTTCCGCTCCCTCTCCTGGAGCGTCTCCCGCTCCTGGTCCGCCGCCCGCCAGCTCCAAGCCATCAACAACAACCTCTCCGCTCCTCGGGGGAACGAGATCGCCGCCACCAGCGGCCTCGCCGTCCCCGTGTTCACCATGAGCTCGGTCCTGCTCTTTGTGATGTGGGCTCTCGTCGCTGCCATCCCGTGCCAGGACCGCGGCCTCGGGACCCACTTCTCTGTCCCCCGCAGCTTCCCGTGGGCAGCCTCGATGCTGTCGCTCCACGAGCGCATCATGGAGGAGTCGAAGAAGAAGGACCGGAAGAATTCGAATGGGCTGTTGAAGGAGATCCATCAGATCGAGAAATGCAGTCGCCAATTGGCGGAATTGATGGACTCGGTCCAGTTCCCATTGACCGAGGAGAAGGAAGCGGAGGTGAGGCAGGGAGTGCAGGAGCTGGCGGAGGTGTATGATGCTCTGAAGGAAGGTCTCGAACCACTGGAACGCCAGGTGAGAGAAGTCTTCCATAGGATTGTGCGCAGCCGAACAGAGTCTCTCGATAGCATAAGCCGGTCGCACAGTCCTGAGTGAAATTGTTTGATGCTGGTCACTTGAGGATCGGCATCGAAGGTGCGGTTTTCGCCAGTTTTTTTTTTATATCACATTTGGGCTTTGATTTTTGGATGCAACCCGTTAGAAGGAGGGCATAGAAAAGAAGAAGGAGCCGAAGAAATTTATCCAATGTCTCCTTCCACAAATAAGGTTAACAAGGTAGTGCTCCTGTAGTTAGTTAGCCCTATACATTCTATAAAAGGTGGATTGTGTTTTTAAGTAATGTTTCTGATGATGTTGCCATGTGCTGTTTTGGGTCTATTGTATAATTATCCAATCATTTCTCGATTGTCTGTCTGATCATCCAAGAGATTTGCAAACTGTGCAATTGTTTTCTGATTTCCATGGTGCTGTGTTTCCCCATGAAACTTCATATTTGTAAATCTTCCAATGAGTGTGCAATACAATGTTGCTGATAGTGAGCAACAATGATGTGTGGAGAAGGATGATTTGCCTCTTTGCTTCAGATTGTGATTGATGTAGCCAGAAATCTTCGTTTGGTTATGAATTACCTGCCAAATATTACTTTTGTATGTTCGTATGTTTTCTCCACAGTCAAGACAGACTTTTTTTCAAATTTTCTGCAGAAATTTCTGTCTCATTTATTCCATCTTCATGCCTCTGGATGTCATCATTAAATATTCTATCCACTTGCCAAATCATCCATCTATATCAATTTTTCAATAGAGATGTTGCTTTGACTAGTTAAATTTGGCAAACCATCTGGTCGTATACATGGCAAGAAAAGAATTTAGGATGATTCCATCAAGACCAAATATCTGTAATTCATTAAATTCTAGGAGAAATTCTGGAATGCATCAGATACTAAAAGGTAAAAGAGCAGAGATGTAGAATAGAAAATTACTGAAAATGTCAATATGATCCAGAGAATTTTCCAAAAGTTTCAATGTATTTCATAAAATGTTTGCAAAATATCATGATTATTTGTAAAATTGTTTATGTTGGAGGACATTGTTCTTGCTGTCGTGAATATGATTGCCTTTTTCTCCTGAAGCATAAGCGTATATCATAGCTGCTAACCAGTGAAGTGGGTATATGAATCTCATGTATGAAACATCTGCTCATATGTGATGTAGGAGAACAGAAATGATATAAGGGGATGTTGGAGACTCCACCTATAACAATATAAATGATATTGGATGCTAATAGCCTTTAGAGTCCAATATGTTCTTTTTGGTTGACTGGTTGTGCACTAAAGTGCATTTACCAACACACATAATAATAGTTCTTGCAATTCCCATTCAATAAAAGCCAGATATAAGTTGGGGGATTCTTCCTTTCTTCTGCATAAGGTTTGATAATATGGAATACATGAAGCCTGAAGGGATTACAGATGCTTTGATTCGTCACGGATATCGCATGCATATAACATTGATTTTTTTTCTCCCCTTTTATATGTGCAATATGTATCGAAATGTTCGAGGATCCATAAGCATAAGATGAGATTGAGATAGAAAAGTAGTAGTAGTAGGACAACTAAAGACCTTAAATTGAGTGCATTTATGGAACCACTGAATAAGTTGATGGAGAAATATTTAATTTTCTGGATACATGCACGATGCAGACCAAAGAAATAAGCTGAAAAAGAAGTTGGTGAGCGTAGATCTAAGGCTTAGAGAAGAAGGGGAAACTAAAGAAAACATAGAAGAGCTGGTATTTTGATAGGGCTTGGGAGCAATGTAGATGCTGATATAGTTACACTTATGGGATGTAGCTTGTTTGTGTTTATGCGCACTTGCATATAGTCATCTAGCTATATTATTTTATCCTTAGTGGTATTTGAAATCTTTTGACCAAGTGGAATGGTAGGTCAAAAGAAACATATTAAAGGCATGTGGAAGCAAGAAATGGAAGATGAGTGCGGCAGACTGAAAAGTTTTGCATAATACGTAATGTAAATTAGAGAAGGTCATAGTGAGGGAGCAATACAATAGCAGGCAGGGATCATGGAGAAAGGGGAAACTGAGGTAGATTTTCATGGAAGTAGTGATCAATGATTAAGAAACTTTCCATTCTGTAATCCTTGGCTTTGGCATCAGTGGTAAAGTAGGTGTCATATTGTAATGTACCTTAACATTGATTCTAGATAACACTATCAGTTTGGGAGACAATTATAAAAAACATGGCAAGAGAAGGAGCTACCACTTTTTGATGGATGGCAGCCAGCTTGTGGTATCTTTAAATTTAATGTATGTTTCACGTAATTATTAAATTATATATGTATTAGACAAATCATATTCTTTTTATCGAAACATTTGCTTGGATATTGTGATTTCTATCTAATGAAGGGGCAAAATTTTTTATAGAACATTAGGAATTATATATATATATATATATATATATATCATTGCTTCATCATTGGGAAACCATGGAAGATTGAGAGGAGATTAGTGAATTAAATTGGGAGGAATAATTTTAGGGTAGAAAGGAAGAAACACGTATCAAAAACAATCAAAGGCAAATCAGGACATTTATATCTCATAGAGGAACATTTTGAATCATAAAGTAGACTTTTGGCGTGTGATTATAACAAGGTTTAATTTGGTATATGATATTGTATGGCTCTCATGTTATTTTGATTGAGGTCAGGGAACTTCATTATAATTTTCTAAAGATAGCTAAAATCTTGTGTTTTTCACTACAAAAAGATAAGAAGACTCTAGCTTAATTACTAGAACTTCTTTTCTGAGAATTTTGGCATTTCATGAACATCATTATTTGGAAAACCATTCTGGTTAACCTTTCATAAACATTGAGGATACATGAGAGACATACCACAAATAAGGAAACCTACAGCTTAAAGTGAGCAGAGGCAGCACATCTTTTATCGTCATATGTTCAGCAAGGTTGCATTTTTGAAATTGGATTGCTTCCAAATTTAATTTCTCGGCTAGCAAATCAACAACTGGGCTCTTTTTGCTTTTGATAATTGGTAGTTATAGATTTACTTGTGGTGAAACTTGTGCAGAGTCTTCTCTCTCTCTCTCTTTTTTTTTTTTAGGGAAAAAAGATTTGCTTGCCTATCTATCTTTTTTGTCATAAGTTTGCTGGGGTTTCCTTCAACTTTGAAATAATGATAGACTTTTTCTAGTTTCATGCTTCCATGACATGGATGTTTAGTTATACACCGCTAAAGGGAGATAATTGATCATCACTTACCATTTTAGAGAGGGATTTCTTAATAGTAGTCCTTTGTATATTTCTTTTAGATTCATGCTTTTATATTGCAAGCTTAATCTTTCATGCTGATTATTTGGGTTACCGTAACAAGTGGCTGTCATTGAGCCTTTTAGTAATCCATAACCCTAACTGATCCATTCATAGTACTTAATAGTTTCCTTTAAGATGGCTCTAATTCGAACTCATATTTGATTGCTTGGGTTATCGCATCTAAGGAATTTATTTTGTGGAGTATGAAAGGCTGAACATTTGACCATATAAATTCTATATTGTAATTGAGCAGCTCATTGAATTTCAGTCTGAACTTGGCCCACTCATGAACATCTTGTTTAAGAATTTGGAGAGAGCATGGGAATCCTCAGGTTATATATATAAAAAGTTGGCTATACACTAGAATCATTAATTTTTAAAGCCTTTTACTTGTGCATCAAATGAAAAACAAAAGTGACCAGTTCAGTGGTATGATTTCATGTGTCAATTTAACCTGTAGTTTAGAAACATTCAAATTAGCTGAAATTTGATCTGCATATGTTTTATAATATTTAGATCAAGATCAATGGTTTGAAATGCGAAGTTCTTGCTTCCTCAGTTGGAGGGTATTCGACCATGGCAGCAGTGCAAGGAAGAAAAAGAAGAGGAATGACTGATGTGTGGCCATTGGCATGGCCATGGAATGTTTCTTTAACCAAATAGGATTCCTCAAAAACAATTTACAAGAATGTAGTTTGAGTTACATAGACTAACCTCCAATAAAAAATCTCCTTCCCTCCATTACCTTCTTGCATGGCTGTGGCCTTTTTTTTTTTTTTTTAAAAAAAGAAAACTTTCAAGCTAATTTACGCTTGGGCCTGACCTTCAAAACTCAGAAAGGTTTCCAACTTAAGCCTAGGTCAAGCCTGGTCAAAAATTTTCTCAAGGCTTGGTTGAGTTTTCAATCAACCCAATTACCCAAGCCCACCTGAGTACCTTCAAAACTCAGAAAGGGTTCCAACTTAAGACTAGGTCAAGCCTGGTCAAAAATTTTCTCAAGGCTTGGTTGAGTTTTCGATCAACCCAATTACCCAAGCCCAGCTGAGTACTTTGGTGGGAGCTGGGCAAGGGACCACTTTTTATCTCAAGCATCTTGTTGTTTGGTTCATGAAAGACACTTAAAGTTTAGCTTATTCACTCTTCAAATAATTAAATATTACTGGGGTTCAATTGTTTTGACTTGGGTGATCACACCCATCCATTTCTTATCTCATCTCATCTCATCTAAATTACTAAACAACCATTCAATGGTTAAAGTCTTTCCAGCCATCCTTTATCCCTTCTCCATTGTCTGCTGAGAGGGTTAGGGCACGAAAAACCATGAAAGGGTGGGAGAGTAGAGAAGATAGAGGCGGTGAGAAAATACATATACAGGAGGGGTTTTGAGGAGAAGATGGAGAGCAATAGCCAACAATCAGAGAGAGAGAGGATAAGAGGAGATGATGGACGATAGAAGGATAGAAGAAGAGACCGACAACCATGTATGTCCATATCCTCTCTCTCTTTTTTCTTTTTCTTCATTATGGTTTTTCCTTCAATCCTCTTCTTGTTTTAGTCTCCCCTCCTGTCCTTATCCTCTCTAATATTTTCCTTATAGCCACAATAGCAGAGGTTGCTGACAATCGATGAATCTATCGCCTCCATTTCTCCTTACCCCTTTATTCTCCTCTTCTTTCCATTTTTATTTTCATTTCTATACATGGAAATTTATTTTTTTGGAAATTGTGAAATTTATGCATCTGCCTAGCCACCTAGGCATTTTTCCTGGACCTTTAAAGGGATCACTGCCTAGAATCGCCTGATGTTTTAATATGGTTTCGGCTGGTGTGGGATCAGAATTGATTTTGGCGTTCTTTCGAAGGTTGAAAATCTTAATAGATAGTTGATTATTTCATATTTCTTTGTCTGGCCTGATAGTGATTAATGTAGTTAGAAAGGCTGGAGGTTCCATGCTTGTTTGTTTCAGGTTTTTCCAGCAAATTGCTGTATCATGGCTGTTCTAAGGTAGGGAAGAAAGATTATATATTCAGGGGGCAAAAACTTATCGTTATTTATTTTTTGATTGGAGATTATTTGGTTTGATTTAGAAGTTCCATCAAAAAGTTAGGGTGACAGATCGTTTGATGTCTAACATTAGTTATTCAATGGTGAATGCTGGTGTGAATTGAATTATACATGATAAAATAAGAAAAATTGATACGTTGGAGCCTGTTCTGCTTGTTGACAGTAATGCTTATGATTGTATAACCATGGTCCCAGATTTACATAGATTCCTCTTGAATGCAGACTGGTTAGGTTATCATGTTACATGATGGGTGCCTTTACATGCACACCAAATAGACCATGGTCTAGGGGAGCCTTGCTCCAGGAAGCTTCTTCAACACAACAATAGTATCAGCAATTGGGTGAATTTCTTGACAGTTGATGTGAAGTATTTTTCTGTGCAAATTCGATCTAGCAGATTTCATCAGACTTGTTGAACCCATATGAGAATCAACTAGGCGGGATGATGATGGTTACAGATTAAGTAGGGTGTCTGATGGCTATTGATGCAAAGTATAAGAGTAGTAATTGACTGAAATAAAATTTAATGGAAAGTCATTAGAGAACAAGGGAGGGGAGGGAAGTGATGAATATGTGCTGCTTCAACTTGCCATATGCAAGACATGATATTCTAGTTTATAGAGACATGAATGATTGTTTTTATTCTCAAGGAGTGCTAATTCTAGGCATCTGATCATGTGCTGTGAATGTGTTGCATACAGAAGGCCAGGGGACGTGTGGTTATGTCAGATCCAATATCTTTTTGTTTCTACACTAGGAGGAAAAATTTCAGTGGATCAGCTGTGCTAGATGATCCAACAGAAAAATGTTGGTCATGTGCTGTTGATGTGTTCATACAGAAGGCCAGTGGGGACATGTAGTGATGTCAGATCCAATATTTTTTGTCTCTACACCTGATGGATAAAAAAAAATTTGTGGATCAGCTGTGCTGGTGATCCAAATTTGTTAACCCACATTGATGTTGGGAGTTACACAAGTTTTTTGTGGTCCAAGTTTTACTTCTTTAGGTAGTGTTTGATAGAAAAAATATTATTCATGGATAAGTGTACGGGATAGAGTTTATCCTCTGGCTATCCCTAGGGATATTCCTTGGCTATCCATTGATCATATCAAATACAAAAAGGTAAATCCATAGGATAACTTTTTTTTACTCTTATTTGGAGGGATAACCAGCTATTCCTGCATTTTCTAGGGAATAAATTGAGGGGATAACCCATGGTTAACCATGGATTATCCCTCTGGTTAACTTTATTCCCAGCTATCCTTTATAGTTATGGCTTTTGGAAATAAAAGGGGATATCCATGGGATATATATCCCTCTTATTCCTTATTTCAAACACTGTGCAATATATGGTCTTTGTCATATGAGAGGATTGATTTATGCTCTGATTGGAATAATTAGTAAGCTGGATTTACTGCTTATTATGCTAAAACTTTTTTCCAACAGGCCATTGCAACTTATCTATTGTGGTTCCTTCTTACAATATTAGTCTTTTTGCAATATTTTCTCTCTTGCTTTCTCCTACCCGTTACTTTTTATTGCATTGAGAAAAAAACCGTCATTGACAGTATATTCTAATTCCTCAAAAAAAAAAAAAAAAAAACAGTATATTCTCGGAAAAAGAAGATAAAGATTTATGTGGATCTTGCAAGTTGTCAGTCTTTTTACAATTTCTAGTACATATACATGCATACATACACATACATACACACACACACACACACACACACACACATACACACATACATACATTCGCATATATTGTTTTTGGATGATTTTTGTAGGTAATGATAAATTAAGATTAAAATTTATTACTTTCATGCATGTCAGTACTCTTTATAAATTATGAGTGGGTGCGGTAAACCTATTAGATTGCGTTGTTCAGACTACTTAAGCAGCAGCAGATAGATCCTGGAAGGTGTTATGTTGCGGATCTGTTTGCTTGCGTTTGACCTGGCTAACCCAGAAATGGCAAAGATTTTGTTTCTCCATGTTTTAGTGCATGTTGTGTGGAATAAAATTTTGAAGTTATATCCTCTGGCAATAGATTCATCCATCATTCTTTTTTCTTGGAGGCGGTAAATGGTTTGATAATCGAACACAATTTTACAGATGTGATAATTACATTATCATCTACTCATCCAGTACATAGCTTATGAATCTGCGACCCAATTAGGGTCTCCGTATTCGATCTCTTGGTTGCTGTTTCTATCTAGTCTCTCCAATATATCGTAGCTAATATTTATTTACCACTTCTTGCTATTAGTTCGCCTCGCCCTCTTCGCTGCTGCTTGAAGTACTCGAAGTGGTCCTCAACGTTTAACACACGTACCATGTTAAGACAACTGCTTGCATGATCAGGAAGCAAGTTCTCAAAGGTCCTTTTGATCTCAATGACATTCATGCTTCAAGCAGCTATAATAGATAACGAACGCTATGCATAGCGTTACCGTTCTGTAGCTGTCCCTTTCACCAACCAATATTGCAAGAGTGAATTGGTGTAACTCAAAAGGTTAAAATTATCGGGCGACATTCAACACCATGTCAGGTGATGAATGGCAATTTCCAATTTTTACTTCACTCTTAATGAACAGATGTTGAGATAACCGATCGATCGTTCCATAGCCTTTAATCCACGCAGGCATCAGGTATATCCTAACTGCGTTATGTAGCTACGACTCCATGTATATAATCAAACTTAAAGATAAGAGCTTCGATTAACCCACATTGGAGGCAGTAACACTGACAGGTATAACAAAGATGAGATATTTTAACCACGTCAATATTTTACCTGCTGGGAGGTAAAGTTAAAATCATCATAATAAATTTTGCCCACAGTCAAAATGTGAATGTTTGAAATATGAATTATTTTCTGTGAAATGCTGTATAGTGCGAGATACATATAAAGGTCACGTCTAAGAGGTTATTCAAAAGTCTCTTTATAACACAGCAGAAAATTAAAATTAAATAAATAAATAAAAAGGAAGAAGATGCACGTCCATCAACCACTTTCACTCCATCAGGAATGTCACCTTTGCTGCCACGGATGGCTGCAGTCCTACATTTTTACACATGCTGACTACCCTCAAACACTACAGCTTTCTATTGCTTCTAGAGTTCCTATGAATGGAATTAAAAACCACCACTCAGGAGTCCTCGATAGTCTTCCTACCATTAGATGGAGCAAGTTCTTCGCAGAGGCCGCTTTGGCTTTTTCTTCAGTAACTGGGATTACATTTTCCATCAGCTGCAAAAAAAAAAATTCAAGCCATTAACCATACAAAACCAAATTACTATTTCATGCGCAAATATACATACATACATAGAAAAAGAGTAAAGAGGATGATTAGGATTGTGCCGGCCCTCATGGGGTGAACTCTTCAACCTTTTTGAGTGATTACAGGACTTGAACCATATGCTTGTCCACAGGCAAATAGCTCAAATTTTATATAAAACTCTGGCAGATATAAACAAATTAATATATGCAGCTTGCGAGAATAACAGGAATGCTGCCAAGCATGAGAAGTATAAATAATTCTTGATGGGTGCATCAAAAAGATGTACCAAGAAGATGCACCAAGGGGGGAAAGCAGTCAAACTGTCTAAAAGACAAGCACAACGCTTTGATACCTGCATTGCAAATGAGCCTGGCCAGAAATAGAGGTGGCAAATTCTAACAACCTTAAAACCGATCCCAGTTACTGGTTACAAACTAAAATGTGTCATAGAAATAAGTGTTACCAATAACAAACCATACCATGGTCATCCTACTGGTGACCTAAAGAAGGGAATTTCTATTTGCACCGCCGAAATTGCTCTCCACACCTCCCCCCTCATTGTTTATAAAAAAAAAATCCTAAACTATCATCCCTCCTTTTCTCTCCGCAAACCCCCCCCCCCCTCTTCGGCACCGCCCCCATCTCCTCCCCTCCCCAGCACCACCCCCCTCCCCCTCGGCCCCATCTCCTCCCCACTCCTTGGCACCGGCCTAGCGCCCCCTTCCCCAGCATTGGCCCCCCCTCCGGCACCATTCGGCCAAACAGGGCCGAACAAAGGGCCTCTGTTCGGTCTTATTTGGCCGAACAAAGGGCTAGACCGAACAAAGGCCCTCCGTTCGGCCCTGTTTGGCTGAACGGTGCTGGAGGGTGCCGGGGGTCGAAGAGCCGGTGCCGATGAGTGAGGAGAGACCGGGGCCAAGGGGGGTACTGAGAGAAGGCCGGTGCTAGGGAGTAGGGGGTGCTGGGGAAGGAGGAGACGGAAGACGGGAGGGCACCGGGGAGGGGAAAGTGCCGGAGAGGAGACAAGGGGAGGGGAAGGGGGTGGTGCCAGAGAGGAGACGTGGGAGGGCGAAGGGTGTGGAAAGAAAAAGGGAGGGTAGTTTAGAATTTCAATTTTTTTTAAAATTTGGGGGTGTGAGTAATTTGGGCAGTGCAAATAGAAATTCCCCCTAAAAAAATATTGCATAAGTTACTGGTTTTGCATACATAAACAATTTTAGAAGAATAATGTCTAATGATATTAATTAAAGGGGTTGGAAAAGGCTTAGATGAGTTGAGTTGAGTTGTAGATATTAACTAAAGGTGATAAACTGTTGAAATAACCAAAATAGTTGCTTGCACAATAATCTTTTTGTGTGCATGCATAAACTTGGAAAACTGACATTTATAATTTGTCCTTTTCTTAATTTTGCTTGAAAACAAAAAGCTTCTCGGTTCCTTAAGAGTAGGGAGTGCACTGAAGCGAATAACCATAAATACCATAAAAGATTGATCAACATTATAGCAATTCACATATTGTGCACAAAAAGATGGTCAGAAGATTGCTTGCAAAGTAGAATATCATAGATTATAAATGCAAAAGCAATAAAATCTTGGTGCCTATAACTTGCTAACCATTGGATCTCCAAAAGGATGCTGTCAACGAGTATGTGAAGTACAGAACACCATAAACTTATTCCCTCACAAACACACTGTAACAAGGCATTTATGTACCGTTTGAAGGCGCACTGAATGCATGTCTGTTGTAATGACACGTCTTACTAGCTAATTTATACAGTAGCATGTGAGGATAAGTTTGTATCAGGCAAGCATATTAGGATAATTCCCAAAACAGGGAACCCTATACTCAAATTGCACTCAACTAAAAGCCTGTTCCTTGCCTTACTAACTTTAGAACCACATCATTATGTCATTCAAAAAATCATTGCTGCTAAATTACAGTAACAGGACTGAAACATTTGGCTTAAAATGATGAGATTAGTGTTTTAGCAAAACCAAGGGAAGACAAGCTAGTTGCACACCATTGTCCTCTTGGGATGGCTTCTTCCCCTGCAATATTGCTGTTTGTGTAGACAAGTACCATATTGACCATTTTCTAAGTGTACCAGAATTTTTTTTATTTTGAATTATGATTTAAAATTTCTAATTTATAAATGACACTTCATGCTAGGTATCTTTTTTGCAAACAGGTAAACATTCCATATGCTGATTTCCTTTTAACACAACCTTTAATGTAAGCAACTTTTTAAAGTAACAATAGATATAGGAGGTAGTATTCTGATGATTCACAAAGCCAAAAGAAAAACAAAAGAACTATGGGACATAAGGTAATTATCTCTGCAGCATCATAGCAAATAGCATACAATGCTTACATCCAAGCCTTAACTACATTATCCTCTTAACAATTGATGATCTAGAAGAAACTGAGTATCACTACTGAGTGAGGAGAACTGTGAATGCATATGAATGACTGACTGTTTTTGTAACATCTCCCTTGCTTCATCTCAGGAAGTGCTTGTGTGCTGAGGTAACCTAATTAGCTAAACAGACTCCATCTGCTTTAATCCAGCCTTAGGCTCAACATGACAGACTCAAGATGGACCTAGCCTAGAAAAAGAAGCCATTTCTTCAATGAGTCAGACTGAGGCTTCATCCTAGAAATCAAGTTGATAATCCAAGTGTACAATGATTAATCTTGTACTAGGGCTGAAAATGGATCAGGTACAGATTGGAAATCAATTTATTCATGTCATATCCATTTTCGTTTGATGAATATGGATGTGAATACAGATATTAGCCAAATACAAAAATTCATATTGACATCTGTTTCAGATGGATACGGATATAAATCAAATACTAAATGTACAGGCATAAAATGGATATAAGTCGAATAATTAAACTTTATGACCACCAAATCAAATATATCACTAAGTGAAAGATAAATTAAGTCAATACTATGACAATACAGTCACTTATTTTCCTTAAAGTTCATAAGTGCTATATAAGATTGAATAAGATTACAAGCAACACTGAATATTAGATACAGATAATAGTCTAGCCATGTCCATATTTATCTTTCTTTGATAGAAAAAGATATAGATACAGATATGAGTCAGATGCTCTAATTGAAATCTATTTTCTAATAGATCTGGATACAAAAAAGGATCCAGACAGATATTATCTGATCCACTTTCACACCTATCTTGTAATCATTGCATATCAGCGTTATGAGTTTATGGCAATCAGAAATTTATGTATTATACAGCAGAAAATGTGCAAATATATAACAATTTCTAAATGATATCTATCATTTCTCAATTCCCCTTTAACTCTTCCCAAGTCCTCCCCTGTATTGTAACAACAAGAAAATCCTAGTCAACAATACCATTGCCCCACCTCTATTCTATCCATCAATCACTCTTATTCACTTGCCCAACAAATCTAGAGGAAACATAGAAGTGTCAACCTAGAAACTTGGCATGTGTCAGCAAGTGACCAATACTTCATCATCCAAAAACCCTAGCGGGCACTTCTATAGAACATGATATATAAACAAAAATATGTAGACATGTCAAAATACTAACGACAAAAGTTGACTAGGCAATGGCACTACTTTATTAGAACACATACATGCCATAACAGAAGAAAGAGGAAATATGCATGACACTTCAATAGAAGAGAGTACAAATTTAGGCCGATTGCTTAGCAATAAAATAATTAAAAAAATTCTATTGATTGCAATGAGGTGCTTTTAGAATGTATACTTAAAAAAATCACACCAAGTATCGACACTTCTAGCCTACAATATGCAAACTTTGCGCTTTTCCCTATCATATCAATGTCAACAAGGCAAGACACAAGTATGGTATCTTAAGTCCAATATCGCACTATGCAAGCCGAGGAAGCAAAGAAGGGCAAGGTGAGATGACAAGGTGGATGAACAAAAACAAGCCAGAGAGAGTTGGAGGAAGGGGGTGCCAAGTATCTACTTTGGATAAGGTGAGATAACTAGCTAGATTTGCACTGTACTGGGTGGATCAGAGCGGTAATGGATAAAGCACGCCAACGGATGGATGAAAGTGCAAGATAAGGACATAAATGATGAAAGCCATGATAGGTACAACATTGAAACAATAGGAGAGAGTGATACAATTTTAGTCAAATTGCTGCAACATGTCTTAAATGGTCCATTCAAGAGTATTTGAAGGATGGATGTGATCCCATCATAGAAGTGTCAACCTAGAAACTTGGCATGTGTCAGCAAGTGACCAATACTTCATCATCCAAAACCCTAGCGGGCACTTCTATAGAACATGATATATAAACAAAAATATGTAGACATGTCAAAATATACTAACGACAAAAGTTGACTAGGCAATGGCACTACTTATTAGAAGAACACATACATGCCATAACAGAAGAAAGAGGAAATATGCATGACACTTCAATAGAAGAGAGTACAAACTTTAGGCCGATTGCTTAGCAATAAAATAATTAAAAAAATTCTATTGATTGCAATGAGGTGCTTTTAGAATGTATACTTAAAAAAATCACACCAAGTATCGACACTTCTAGCCTACAATATGCAACTTTGCGCTTTTCCCTATCATATCAATGTCAACAAGGCAAGACACAAGTATGGTATCCTAAGTCCAATATCGCACTTTGCAAGCCGAGGAAGCAAAGAAGGGCAAGGTGAGATGACGGGGTGGATGAACAAAAACAAGCCAGAGAGAGTTGGAGGAAGGGGGTGCCAAGTATCTACTTTGGATAAGGTGAGATAACTAGCTAGAGGTGCACTGTACTGGGTGGATCAGAGCGGTAATGGATAAAGCACGCCAACGGATGGATGAAAGTGCAAGATAAGGACATAAATGATGAAAGCCATGATAGGTACAACATTGAAACAATAGGAGAGAGAATGATACAATTTTAGTCAAATTGCTGCAACATGTCTTAAATGGTCCATTCAAGAGTATTTGAAGGATGGATGTGATCCCATCAACCAAAAAGTTTATTTGATATTTTGATTAACAAATTAACTCAGCTCCTAATTTACATGCTCCATTTTAAATTAAGAGCCTATTGACCAAAAAAATTTATTCTTCTTCTCATATTTTGATAATAGTCTAATTTTTAGTCCATGGCCTGTGTAAAAGAACAAGAATAATTATAACAAAGAAATATAACTAGAGTAATTATAGGAATATTTTTATATTTAAAATCTTTAATGCAGTAGTCCGATTTAGGAATTTAAAAATTAGAAAATTAAGACACTTTTATATAGTTTATGGATTAGGGATAGAATATGTTTTAATTATGGATTGAGGCGTGAATATATATATTCATGCATATGAACATATATGAAAATATTGAGGTACCTTAGTTTTCACCAAATTTCTTAAACAAGTTGTTGCTGAACAATTCGAGTTCATTTTAAAATTAAATAACCTTGACTTGGCTGCAAAATGCAACCAAGCTGAGGGGGGCATGCCTGACTGAGCCCAGCTTGTTTGCACCCTGGCAAACAGGACAAATCATTTTCAGAGTGCCACCAAGTTTCCATATAATGCATGTCATTAGGTCTAAAATTATTAGCACTCGGAATTTCAAAAAATAGAAGTATTATTGTATTAGACATCCCCAATCCCAATTTTTGACTTTTCTCTTATAATAGATTCCCACCTTGATATATTCATCTGAAGCCTCTTCTAGGACAATTAATCTAGCCTAGGCCTCGTTCTAGGATGCCAACTTAACATGGAAGAACCCAAGCCTGATTTATTTGCACTCTGTATATCTCCTATCATCTTATCTCTTAGGATACCAAAATCATGCCTCAGTAACAACACCATAATATATCTTGTATTCCATAACTTACCTTCAAATTAATAAAATTGCATGGTTTGTCCAACTTGATTCTTAGAATGTTTCTCCATGTAGATTATGATATACAATTTAAGCATGTTATCCATGTTTTGAAGTGCATTATACATGTTTCTTCATCTCCATACTTGTCATATTCGTGACTCTACATAAAAGGTCGTTGGCTTGACATTACATGCATGAGAAAATAGGACGTGTCTTTTAGATGGTTTTTTGCATTATGAATTCGCATAGGAGTATGATTTCTTGTTAGATAAGTTTTGAAGGGCAAGAACTAGCTCAAATTGTGCAATACGATATGCAATTCGAGTAAATAGCATATTTACATTGAAAAATATACGGCCCAAAAGAACATCAGAAAATGTTTCTTTCGACCTTGTATGAAAGGACCCTTTTTTCATGCAAAGCTCTTTAAATATTTGGCGCTAGTGACCTATCAAACTCCATTGTAATCAACATCTATATATTATTAAAGAGAACTCTTGGTGACCAACTGTCACCCAAATTTCTTGAAGATTCAACAATAAGCAACAACAAGCAACAAGTTCATATTGGCAGAGTCTTAAGCTAGAAAAAATTCAGAATTGGCAGCAAATATGCATGAAGAGTGAGAAATTATTATTGAACTTGTTGCCTAATATGGACTAATTTTTGGACTAATATTGGAGAGAGGAATATATAGAAAATGAAGGAAAGAAAGAAGCAGAGACATAAACAAATTTCTAATTTGCTTAGCCACTCACCTTGAAATCCTAACAAATCTTAAAATCCTAACAACACCTGCCTAATGCCTTGGAATTAGGCAGGAATAAGTTCATCCGTCCAGCACCTCTAACTTTTTAAAGCCAACATATTTATCCCATGTTTCAGCAGATGATAAAAATGAAGCAAACTCATAAATACAGGCACATGTTTTAACATTGTTGATGGAGACAAAAAATTAAACAAAAGTGTCAAGTTCTTGGCGCTTGGATGAAGCCATTGTGGATCACTTACTAGTAAATATCAAACCTGCTGCCTACTGGTAAGAAGGAACACTTCCAAGGGTTACTACAGTATGTTAAGGATCTTTAGCACTACTAGGAGGGTTCAAATCATTGAAATTCCCAAATTGACAAGCATGTTTGGTATAACTATTGGAAAATCTTTTGCTGGACATTTATAAATGATCTAACTAGGACTGATAAGATATCTCATTTCAATCTATTTAATGTTTAGGAAATTAGTAATAATCGAACATCGTGGTAAATATACAGTAAAATGTCTCGTTAGGGAATATACAATAAAAGGCCTGTCTAGATGGGAAAAAACATAGTTTGAATACTAATAAAGCTCCCAAATATTTTCTTTATACACCTTTCGTGTCACGTGGCACATACGGTTAGTGAGATTCAAATAATCAGCCATCAGCATGATTTAGGATACGTGGTCGTATAAAGCACTAGTTCCCTCATGCCACATGGCAATTCTAGCAGTGAAGGGAAACTTTTGGCAATAGACCTCATATGCTTTTAAATTTTCAGGAATGTTGGGCTTCCCACGCAATCAAATTTCATAATTGTAATCTTTCAGAAAAGGCATCAAATGTTTTACGTTGCCAACTTTGGCGGACGTCCAAACTATGCAAACAGGCAGCATAACATATCAGATCTGGCCAAGCAAGATAAATAAACATTCACAACAAAATGCAAAGAGACCTATGAAAAATTTCAACATGAGATCTGCTTAGATTAACTCGTTTCTTATGCAGTAAATATCCAGAGGCAAAGAGTTTGTGTTATATAAGTTAATTTATGACCAAGAGAGTAGCATGCATCCATACCAGCTGAAGCCTCTCTTTGTTCTGCTCCTCCTGCAATTCACAATTCAACCAGACCCCAATATCAGAAGAAAAGTGACAAGTAATAAATCCAACATCATTAATCATTCAAAAATTCCTCGCAGGCCAAAAGGAATTTGTTCAGCTTCCTTAGGCACATTTATGGGACAGAATATTATAGAATCAAATTGGTGTTTAGAAACTCCACACTATTGCACAAGAACATATATGATCATGAGGCACAATTCTGTTTCTTATTAAACCAAACCTTCTCATTTCAAGACATTGACACCTCAATTACCAAAAATCTTTTTGTGTTCCAGTGAAATCAAATTTATTTTGGAGAAAGAAAAGAAAACTCATCTTTTCCCGCAAGACAAAATCATATTCTTTGGTAGGAAGCTTGCTTTAACATTTATTTAGATCTTAGAAAGAACATGTAGCAGTACCTGATCTTTCAGTAGCTGAGCATTTTCCTCCTCCAGACGTGTCACTAAATTTTCAAGTTCTGCGGTGTAAGCCTACAAGAAAACATAAAACAGATTTAACATTCTTCGCACCACCAATGACCAAATAGTTCATAGTCTAAGCATAAATGCACATAAATAGACACATTTTAACTTTTTATACCACTCAGCACTGAATTATTCATCGCTTAAAAGGAAAAAAATGGAATAAGAAGAGACAAAGTCTCAGACCTGTTTCCTCTCCCTTGATCTAGCAGCCGACTCCCTGTTTTTGATCATCCTCTTCTGCCTCTGAAGCGCCGCCCTGTCCACTGGATCCAACACCAGCCTCTTCCTTCCCCTCCCGCCTCTTCCGCCGCCGGCATCCACTTCATTCCCATACCCTAGAACAGGGTTCTCGAGCGGCAGCTGCTGCTGGCTGAACGCACCGCCCATCACCGAATCCACTCCGAAACCAGCCTGCGTGGACCCCGGCGGAACGCTAATTTCCTCTTCGTTGACCGCCCCGGCCCTCGAGAGGAAGTCCTCCAGTGTCATCTGCCGGCCCGATCCATCCCCGACGTCCGCCGTCCGGCCGACGGAGATCTCCCTCCAGACCTCCTCCACCGTTTTGCTCCCGATGTCCTTCGGCAGCTCGAAGCCCCCCTGCCGCGACGACGACGCCTCCCCGCCAGCCGCGCCAGCGAAGGGCGCGGCATTCTCCGGGTGGATGTTGCGGAGGAGGTCCTCCATGTTCATGGATCCAAGGGTCTTCATAGGGTCCCCGCCAGCGGAGCTCTGGAGGCCGGCTACAGCCGCGGGGAAGAGGGAGGACTGGCACGCAACATCGGAATTCGCCGACGACGACGACGCCATCACCCGCGACGACGCCATCCGAGGTATTCTAGGGTTAGGTTTAGGGTTTGAGATCCATCTCCATCGCGGACTTCCTTTCTCTATCTAGCTTTCGCTCTCCGTCTCTCCTGTAGAACGTTTCCTTTTCTTGATGCGGGGAGCTTTCGTCTTCGCGTGGCGTCCGGCGAGAGGAGAGTCGAGGCTACCTTTTTTCTGTTTTTTTTTCACGTTTTTCTGGATTTTTTTTTTTTTGGATAAATGAAAAAAGTGGCAGCGTCCGTGACGCCTATAACGGCGGGCGGCGATGAGGCGGAGTCCTTCCAAATGGAAGTAAATCAGATCAAAATTTAACCATTCCAAGCCTATTCATCAACCAAATTAAAAATCTAGTAAAGTTAAATGGGCCCAAAATAAAATAATTAATTTTAAATAAATGAAAAAGTTAAATTAGTTAAATAATTTTATTTATAATTCGATTTAATTATTAAACAAATCAAAACAAGTTAAACAAATGGAAGGCCTAAACTTACATCAAAACCATTTAATAATGGTGATGTAGAGGTTTATCCATTTATGACTATATTTTATTTATATTAAATCTGACCTTCTTAAAATAGGTTGGTTGCATGTTAAACAAGTGAATCGGACTGTAACTTGCCATTTTTATCAATCACTGTAAAAAGTCTCTACAATCTAACACATGGTAGCCTTTAATTGATCCCAAGATAATTTTGTGAAATTCCTATATTTATTTAATCAATCATTCAATGCATGCGCTTATATTGATTCAAAGTGTATGTCTAATTGAAAGGTGGTATATATCTTGACCTTATTTTATTTTTACTACTAAGATTTTAAAAAGAAAATTATAGTTAGAATGGCAAGACTTCTTTAAAATTATTTGTCATTGTTGAAATTATCACTTTGAATGATAAATAAAAAAAAACCGTTATGAATTATTGTTGTATTTTTTATTGAATTTTTATCCTGTATGGGTGATAGAAATTAACATGATACCCAAAAAACAACTTGGGTTAATTTTAAGACGGGTAGGACACCTTGCTAAGAATGTTAACGAATGGAAAAGATCCTAGAAGAGCTCAAAAGACTTCTTAGATTTTGATTAGCTTTTGATGTTTGACTTACATTTTGATGTAATTAGTCTTTGATGTTTAGTTTGTAATTTAACTTTTTGAATGGTGTAATGAAGTACTTTGATTCTTAGAATGATGTAATGAAGTATTTATCTTATGAATGATGTAATGAAGTTTTGAGTATTCAATGAATATCATGCTTGAATTTTAATAATTGACTTAAACTTTGTTTTAAACTTTGAATTTGATTCCTATGATTGATGTTAATTTAAGTCTTAATGCACCTTCTAATCCTTTTTTGTTGATTACAAAAAAGGAGGAGAAGAGATTCTTGTATATGCATAAAAATAATGAGAGAAGAGCTACTTATATATGCATAATCAATTAATGCAATGTTGGCCCAGATGGCAACCCAAGAGGGAGGGGTGAATTGGGTTCTTAAAAAATTTAACCTTTTAAAACGATTGGCTTTGGAATACACAAGATTAAGTGTAGGATAAATATTAACCATAAACAAAGAGATAGAGAGAGAGAATCAAAACACGGCAAACACAAGGATTTTATAGTGGTTCGGTGTATCCAACACCTACGTCCACTCCCAAGTACCACTTGGGTCCACACTATAATCTACTAGATTACAGCCGAGTTGTTTTACAAGCTCACAACTCAAAACTTGTTGTTTTCCGGGATCACAACGAACCCAGCTGGTTTTCCGGGCTCACCAGCACAAAACCCAAACCCAAGCTAATCTAGCTTGACCCGAGGTATACTACCTCCACTAATTCAATCCCCCTGATTGAACTAGCAAAAACAAGAATAAGTTTTAATAACAAGCAGCTCCTCAAATGAGCAAATATTCAATATAATAAACAAGGTTAGAAAAGCCTGTTTGAAGCAGAGTTGATTTGAGCTTTTTTTTTTCTTCTTTTCCTCTTCTCCTTTGAGATGTTGAATCAGGCCTCAGCTCGGATTCTTCATAAAGATTGCAGATGAGAAGTTGAGAAAAATAGGGTTTTTGCACTCTTTTTCTTCTTTTGGAAAATCCTCCGATTTTGAACTTGAATGCTTGGATTTCTCTTTAAGCTTTCTCGAGTTGATGGATTTGAACTTCGACTCTTTCCTCTTTGATTTCTTGCTCAAAACTTCTTGGATTTTTCAATTTGATTTTTCTCTATTTTTTCATCCTTTTTTTTAAACGAACGGACTCCCTTTTTATAGATTCTCTTTAATCCATGATTTGTGAAAAACTAGCTGTTATTTGTCCTTGGATTCCTCCTACACACAAGAAAAGTAACCGTTAGAGATTAGGTGAGAAAATGTTACCGTTGGAGGCCGTTCTGACATTTTGAAAATCCGTTCCTGACAGGTTGGAGTCGGCTCCAACTTTTCAGGTGTCGGCTCCAAGTCGAGTATCCAAAAATAGAAAGTAATGGTTCGTTGAGGAGTCGGCTCCGAAAAAGTTGAGTATCGCTCGTCGCATTCGGGAGTCGGCTCCGGAAAACTGTAAGTGTCGGCTCCAGGGTAGTCTAAAAATATGCTTTCTGTTCCCGCATTGGAGTCGGCTCCAGACACTGTAAGTGTCGGCTCGAAACTCTGGGTATCGGCTCCGAAACACTGGGTGTCGACTCCAGACCGTGCCAAAAATCAGGAAAGCATCTGATCTGCCATGGGGTCGGCTCCAAACCTTCTAGGTGTCGACTCCAGGCTCTGAATTTTGAAACATACATCTGGCATTTGATTCAAAACACGTTTCTTTATACCTTTTGATTAATCAAACATTTTTAAGCCCTGAAACACTTGTTAAATTTATTAGTAACAAAATGAATATACTCATATCTTTTATTAATCATCAAAATCAATAATTGGGTCAACAATCTCCCCCTTTTTGATGATTATAAAAACATTGAGTATATGCATGAGTAAATAATAGGATTCTCAAATCAAAATTTTTAAATATTTAATCCTCACAGATAAGCTCCCCCTGAATAAGATAGCTCCCCCTATGAAGTTTAATTTAACAGTTCTTCCTTTTAACAGAAAATTTTAATGTTTGATACCAATATCATTTTAATTGCCTTTCCTTATGCGCAGTTAATTAGATACCAATAAATTAAGCTTAATTGAGCTTATTTGATCTAATGCATATACAAAAGCTAAATATTTCTCCCCTCTTTTTTGTTTTACATTCAATGCATATACGATTAGGAAATGCTTACATAATTCTCTCCCTTTTTGTAATCAACAAAAAGATCAGAAGGGTTAAGTAAAATGACAAAATTGATAGATTTTTCAAGGATCAAAAGATATTCATTAAGTATAAGATAAGTTCATTACATCAAAAGTTAAACATTACAAAATGAAACTTCATTATATCAAACATCAAGCTATACATCATTACATTAAAGCTTCAAGATAAATCAACATCAAACTAGACTAATTATCAAAGACACTTCATTACAAGATAATCAAAATGAGTTCTAAGAAGTCTTTGCAATTCTTCTACAATCCTTGCCATCCCTTCACTTGAGTCCTAACAAATTCTTTTAGTCTTCTGTCAACAAATGCACATGCAGTCATAATCTTGTCCTGAAGCTTAGCATTGCATTTGAGTAAGTTTCTGAGTCTCCACCAATATCCTTAAGCTCTTCAAATATGTTCTTGAGATCATCTTTAAGGATTCAGCAGAGGAACCAAGGGTAGACTCAATCATTCTAATGCGATCATCCAAAGAGTAAAGGGTTTCTTTCAAATTCATAAATTGGCTATCAAACTCTGTCTTCATTTCTTCTTTTTGAGCAGCAAATAAACTTTTAAGTTGCTCTAACTGAATATCTAAAAATCCGACAGATGACATAGGTGGCGGTACAGGAACTGAGCAGGAGCAGGAGCAGGAGGTGGTGAAGATCTGCTAGGCTCTGTGAAGGATGCCTCGCTGATGGACCAACCTCAGATGGTGCAGAAGATCTAATCTCAGTGGCTTCTCATCCAGATGACCTTTCCTCTCCCATTGACCATTAACCTTCACAAAGCCCATCCGGTGCACAGTAGCCAAGCTATAGTAATCAGTGTGTCTAAGGTTCTTTGATGGCTCATTATCAGAAATTGCAATACCTTGACTTCTAAACACCATAGTCAAAATCATACCATAGGGCAGTGAAGATCTCCTTTTGCCCCCAGCCTCAGCCATATAGAAAATCATCATCCCAGCAAGGTTAATAGGCTGACCAGTCAGAACACTGTCCATAACTACAATGTCTCGCTCTGAGACATACTCAAATCGGCCAGTCTTAGGGAATAAATCCTACTAGATGTTGTGAAGTAATCTAAGCTCCAAGGGCAATTGATTAGCCCTAACTTCTTCAAATTCAGTCACTTCTCTTCCTAACATCCTTGATAATGCATCAGACCTCTCACTATGAATGTCAGCAATAATCCAGTGACAGGGATGCTCAGAAGATTTCCTAAACTCTGAAAGGTAAGGTGAACTCTTTTCCTCTAACAGAACTGATAATCCCACCGTCTCCCCTTGATAAATTGAAATAAATTCCTTAACTAGGGCCGGATAAGTGGGAACATCCAATGAACAAACTTGTCCCAGCCAAGCTCTTTGATTTGTCTTCCAATAGAAAATCCCTCGGACTCAAAGAAATCAAAATCTACCTTTACCCATAGTAATAACTCTCCCGGCTAAAGTGTCTACCTTGGAGATGAGGGACCAGGATTATCTGAATGGGTGAGGAGAATCGTCGCTTGGAGATGGCTCATGGACGGGACACCGAGCCGTATGCTTCCCGGTGGTTACGGGAGCTCCAAGAACCGATCCTCTCCGCTTAGGTGCCATAGAAATCCTTGGGAATGTTCGATTTGAGGAGAATTTGGCTTGGGGAGGTTTTGAGAGAGTTTGGAGAGAGTTTGGAAAGGGATTGGAAATGATAGAAATGATGGAGGTGTCGACTCTGCCCTAATAAAGTCAACTTGGGACCACCAGGTGTCGACTCCCGCAAAGTCGGGTGTCGACTCCAAGTCGCTAACACAGTTAGCGCTCGAACTGGAGTCGGCTCCACTTATACGGGTGTCGGCTCCAAGGTCAAGGACCGAGAGCGACACAAAAGAGGTGTCGACTCCTCAAATTGAGGTGTCGACTCCACTGACAGTTTCAGAGAAAAAATAAATGAGTTTCAAACATCCGAAACTTGTCAAAATAAGGTCAATAAATTTTTGAAAAATCTTTGGAATATGAAGAATCAAATTGCATAGATGACTAGATAAATTTCCTTAAAATATGAAAGGAATCTCAAGAAATTAATAGAATCTAGATAGTCATTCCTTAAGAGTTTCAAAATCATTCCAAAGGGTCACAAATCCCTAATTCACCTCTAAGATAACAAAATCTCTCTTCACTCAAAGGTTTTGTAAATATATCAGCTAATTGTTCTTCAGTATTAACATAATCAAGACAAATTTCATTATTAGCTACATGTTCTCTTATAAAGTGATATCTAATTTCAATGTGTTTGTTCTTGAATGTTGAATTGGATTTTTAGTTAAATTTATTGCACTTGTATTATCACATCTAATAGGAGTTTTATCAAGTGTTATGCCATAATCTTCAAGTTGTCGCTTAATCCAAAGGATTTGAGCACAGCAACTTCCAGCTGCAACATATTCTGCTTCAGCAGTTGATAATGCAACCGAATTTTGCTTTTTGCTAAACCAAGAGATTAAGTTACTTCCTAAGAATTGACATGCACCACTTGTACTTTTTCTATCTAGTTTACATCCAGCATAGTCAGAATCAGAATATGCAATCAAGTTTAATGTTGAGTCTCTAGAATACCATAAACCTACATTTTTAGTTCCACTTAGATATCTTAAGATTCTTTTCACAGCAATTAAGTGAGATTCTTTAGGTTCAGATTGAAATCTAGCACATAGACAAACAGCAAACATGATATCTGGTCTACTTGCAGTTAAGTAAAGTAGAGATCCGATCATACCTCTATAATATTTTTGATCTACTTTCTTACCATCTTCATCTTTGTCTAATTTGCATGAAGGACTCATAGGTGTTCCAAGGGGTTTGATTGACTCCATTCCAAACTTCTTGAGAAGTTCCTTTGTGTATTTTGCTTGGTTGATGAAAATTCCCTCTTTGCTTTGCTTGATTTGAAGTCCTAGGAAGAAGTTGAGTTCTCCCATCATGCTCATTTCGAATTCACCCTGCATTAACTTAGCAAATTCTTGACACAAGAGATTGTTAGTAGCACCGAATACAATATCATCAACATATATTGTACTACTAATAAATCTTGTCTTTTCTTTTCAAAAATAGTGTTTTATCAACATTTCCTCTAGTAAAATCATTTTCAATCAGAAATTTACTTAATCTATCATACCAAGCTCTAGGTGCTTGTTTAAACCATATAGTGCTTTGTGCAATTTAAAAACATGATTTGGAAATTCATGATCTTCAAAACCAGGTGGTTGTTCAACAAAAACTTCCTCATTTATAAATCCATTTAAAAATGCACTTTTAACATCCATTTGAAATAAATTGATATGCATATGACATGCAAATGCGAGTAATAATCTAATTGCTTCTAATCTAGCTACAGGTGCAAAAGTTTCATCAAAATCAATTCCTTCTTCTTGATTATATCCTTTTGCGACTAATCTAGCTTTGTTTCTAATTACTATGCCATTTTCATCTAATTTATTTCTAAATACCCATTTTGATCCTATAACAGAATGATCTTTAGGTCTATCTACAAGGGTCCAGACATTATTTCTAGTAAATTGATTTAATTCTCTTGCATAGCTAACATCCAATTATTATCTTTTTCAGCTCTTCAATGGTTTTAGGTTCAATTTGAGATACAAATGCAAGATGATTATTGATGTTTCTCATTGATGATCTAGTTCTTACTCCTTGAGATGGATCACCTATAATTAATTCTTTTGGATGACCATAGGCATATCTCCAATCTCTAGGAAGATCTACATCATTATGATTTGCATCAACAACATCAACACTAGGAGAATCATCATCTTTAGCTTCTTGTTCATGATCTGAAGATACATCTATATTCAATTTTTCAATATCTCTTTCTAATATGTTTGTATCTTCCTCATCATCAATCTTTCCTGAACTCGATGCTAAAGATTCATCAAAAACTACATGAATAGATTCTTCTACAATTAAGTTTCTCTTGTTAAACACTCTATAGGCTTTACTAGATGTTGAATATCCTAAGAATATGCCTTCATCTGATTTTGCATCAAATTTTCCTAGATTATCTTTACCATTATTATGAATGAAACATTTACAACCAAATGCATGAAAATAACTTATGTTTGGTTTTCTATTGTTCCATAGTTCATAAGGAGTTTTCTTAAGGATTGGCCTAATTAAAGCTCTATTAAGAATGTAACATGCCGTGTTTATAGCTTCCGCCTTTCACATAGCATGGTACGGGCCATGTCTTCTAAAGTTCTATTTTTTCTTTCTACAACTCCATTTTGTTGTGGTGTTCTAGGTGCAAAAATTATGATGGATGCCATTTTCAATGCAAAAGTTTTCAAATAAATGATTTTCAAATTCAGTGCCATGATCACTTCTAAGAGACACTATGGTGTTGTTTTTCTCATTTGTGACCTTCTTGAAGAATTTCAAAAATATTGGAAAGGTCTCATCTTTATGAGCTAAAAACAATACCCAAGTGTATCTAGAATAATCATCTACAATCACAAGACCATATTTCTTTCCTCCTAGACTAGTGGTTCTAGTAGGTCCAAAAGATCCATGTGAAGTAGTTCAAGTGGCCTAGAAGTGGAAACAATGTTTTTAGTTTTGAAAGAGTTTCTAGTTTGTTTTCCAAATTGACATGCATCACAATTTTGTTATTTTCAAAATCTAGTTGTGGAAGGCCTTTTACTAAATCCATTCTAATTAATTTTGAAATTAGGTGTGTGCTTGCATGACCTAATCTACGATGCCATAACCATCCAATCTCATTCATATTAGCATTATTAGCAACTAAGCAATGATTACTAGTAGACAAATTGTCTAAATCAATCAAGTATACATTGCCATTTCTATTTCCAATAAATACAATGCTATTATCAATGGGATTAGAAAGTGCAAATAGAAGCTTCAAATGATACTTTAAACCTTTATCACATAATTGGCTAATACTAATTAGATTATGCTTTAAACCATTAACATATAAGACATTTTCAATAAATGTGGAGGGAGTTATTTGAATTTTACCAAACCCCATGATTTGGCCTTTGCCATTGTCACCAAACGTAACAACTCCTCCTTTTTGCTTTCAAGGGTGATGAATTGATCCTTGTCACCCGTCATGTGTCTTGAGCAGCCACTATCGAGATACCACTTTCGCTTTGATCTTTTGGCCGCAAGACACTCCTGCAAAAATGATCAAGTCTTATATTTAGGTACCCAAGCCTTCTTGGGTCCTTCATGGTTAGTAGCAATAAAGATTGTTCCTTTTGGAACCCATATTTTCTTCCTTTACTACTTAAATTCTTGTTACTTTTCTTGCATTACATTCATAGGATTTATGTCCCTTTCTTGTTACAATAATGACATAAAACTTCATTTTTATTTGTTCTTTTCTAAAGAAGTTTTTGACAACTTTTGTTTTATGTTAGGCCTATATCCTAATCCAGCCTTATCAAATAGCTCTTTGATTACTCAATAATAAATTAAGTTTTTCAGAACTATATGTAAATTTATCAACTATATTTTTATATTTATCAACTTCCTTCTTTAATTATCATTTTCATTGGAAATTGATCCTTTTTCTTCAATCAAAGCTTCATTTTCTGATTTCAATTTTTCAACTTCATGAGTAAGATTATCTTTTTCTTTACAAGATTTAGATTATCATTTTTCAAATTTGTTTTTCTTTTTCAGAACTTTAAAATCATCTTACTAATTCATTAAAGCTCATATAATTCATCAAAAGTGAAATCATCATAAGGGTTTCAGAACTTACCTCGTCGTCGTTTGCCATAAAGCAAATGTTGGCAACTTCCTTTTGTTCCTCCTCGGAAGAGGATTCTTCACTATCACTCCATGTTGCAACATAAGCCTTCTTCTTCTTCTTGTAGACTTTCTTCAATTGAGGACAGTCATATCTGAAATGCCCGGTTTCTTACACTCATAACATATTAAGGGCTCTTTTCTTTTTCTTTGTCCTTCTCTTTCTCTTTTTCTCCTTCCATTTTTGTTCCAGATTTTTCTTGTGGAAGGGTCTCCTTCTTTGCATGAATTTTTAAATTTCTTTGCAAGGAGTGCAGTCTCCTCATCATCATCACCATCACTGCAGCTTTCCTCACTTTCTGCAGCCTTGAGCTTCTTGACTTCCTCCTCTTGATGTTGCTTCATAGTTAGCTCATGAGTCATCAAGGATCCAAGTAGCTCCTCCAAAGGTAAAACATTTAAATCCTTGGCTTCTTGGATTGCAGTCACCTTCGCTTCCCATGATCTTGGAAGTGACCTAAGAATTTTACGCACAAGTTCAGAATTAGTATAAGTCTTACCAAGACTTTTCAAACCATTTACAATATCAGTGAATCTTGTGTACATGCATGTAATATTTCAGTTTGTTCCATGCTAAATAATTCATATTTATGCACCAAAATATTAATTTTTGATTCTTTTACTTGATTAGTACCCTCATGGGTAACTTCTAATCTATCCCAAATTTCTTTTGCGGAAATACATGTAGAAATTCGATTAAATTCATTTGCATCTAATGAACAATATAAAACATTCATGGCTTTAGCATTGAGCTGAGCCAACTTCTTATCATGTTCATCCCATTCCTTTTCGGTTTAGGAATCACCATGTTGTCTACTCTAATTGTGGGTGTGTGTGGACCATTAACTATGATTCCCCATAAGTCATAGTCAAGTGCTTGAATAAAAATCTTCATCCTAGCTTTCCAATAACTATAATTAGTTCCATTAAATAAAGGAGGTCGATTAGTGGATTGACCTTCTAAATAAGATGAACTAGCTTGAGCTGCCATTTGGATCTTTAGCTCTTGATCGTTAGACCAAATTCAAATGAGCACTTGCTCTGATACCAATTGTTGGCCCAGATGGCAACCCAAGAGGGGGGGTGAATTGGGTTCTTAAAAAATTTAACCTTTTAAAACGATTGGCTTTGGAATAACAAGATTAAGTGCAGGATAAATATTAACCACAAACAAAGAGATAGAGAGAGAGAATCAAAACACGGCAAACACAAGGATTTTATAGTGGTTCGGTGTATCCAACACCTACGTCCACTCCCAAGTACCACTTGGGTCCACACTATAATCTACTAGATTACAGCCGAGTTGTTTTACAAGCTCACAACTCAAAACTTGTTGTTTCCGGGATCACAACGAACCCAGCTGGTTTTCGGGCTCACCAGCACAAAACCCAAACCCAAGCTAATCTAGCTTGACCCGAGGTATACTACCTCCACTAATTCAATCCCCTGATTGAACTAGCAAAAACAAGAAAATAGTGTTTACAATAACAAACAGCTCCTCAAATGAGCAAATATTCAATATAAATAAACAAGGTTAGAAAAGCCTGTTTGAAGCAGATTGATTTGAGCTTTTCTTCTTTTCTTCTTTTCCTCTTCTCTTTGAGATGTTGAATCAGGCCTCAGCTCGGATTCTTCACAAAGATTGCAGATGAGAAGTTGGAAAAATAGGGTTTTGGCTTCTTTTTCTTCTTTTGGAAAATCCTCGATTTTGAACTTGAATGCCTTGGATTTCTCTTTGAGCTTTCTGGAGTTGATGGATTTGAACTTTGACTCTTTCTCTTTTTTCTTGCTCAAGACTTCTCGGATTTTTTAATTTGATTTTTCTCTATTTTTTTCCTTTTTTTTAAACGAACGGACTCCCCTTTTATAGATTCTCTTTAATCCATGATTAGGTGAAAAACTAGCCGTTATTTGTCCTTGGATTCCTCCTACACATAAGAAAATATCCGTTAGAGATTAGGTGAGAAAATATTACCGTTGAGGCTGTTCTGACATTTTAAAATCCGTTCCTGACAGGTTGGAGTCGGCTCCAACTTTTCAGGTGTCGGCTCCAAGTCGAGTATCCAAAAATAGAAAGTAAAAGTTCGTTGAGGAGTCGGCTCCGAAAAAGTTAGTGTCGGCTCGCCATTCGGGAGTCGGCTCCAAAAACTGTAAGTGTCGGCTCCAGGGTAGTCCAAAAATATGCTTTCTGTTCCCGCATTGGAGTCGGCTCCAGACACTGTAAGTGTCGCTCCGAAACTCTGGGTGTCGGCTCCGAAACACTGGGTGTCGGCTCCAGACCGTGCCAAAAATCAGAAAGCATTTGATGCCATGGGGTCGGCTCCAGACCTTCTAGGTGTCGACTCCAGGCTCTGAATTTTGAAACATACCTTTGGCATTTGATTCAAAACACGTTTCTTTATACCTTTTGATTAATCAAATATTTTTAAGCCCTGAAACACTTGTTAAATTTATTAGTAACAAAATGAATATACTCATATCTTTTATTAATCATCAAAATCAATAATTGAGTCAACATGCAAGAATGGTACTTATATGCATGCATGTTAAATGGAATTAATATCACATGGAATTAAGATATGCATAAAAGTTTCAATGAACTTAACATATGCACACACATAGGGGGAGCTACCACATTAAGGGGAGCTTAACCTAAAATGTATAAGTTTTGACAATTATGCATAAACTCAATGTTTTTGTCATCATCAAAAAGGAAAGATTGTTGGGAAAATTATTAAAAAATTATTTACCCAATTATTGATTTTGATGATTAACAAAAGCCATGAGTATATTCATTGTGTTTCTGATAAATTTGATAAGTGCTTTAGGTATTAAGATTGGTTGTTTATTTAAATGACACTTAGAAATCAATTTTGAACCGAGTTTAAATGGAATTTATTTAAGTTCAGAACTTGGAGCCGACACTTAGAACCATTAGAGCCGACTCTAGAGTGTATCAGAGCAGTTATATTTTTCGGCATGGTTCGAAGTCGATACCTAGAGTTTCGGAGCCGACACTTGAGGTTTCGGAGCCGACACATGAATAGGTGGAGCCGACTCCAACCTAAGATACAGAAAAACTATTTTCTACTTCAGAAGCCAGAGTCGACACATGGATTTTGGGAGCTGACTCTAACATGAGTTACAGAGACTGTGTTTTTGGGAGCAATTCTCGAAGCCGACACATCAGAAATCGGGAGCAAACTCCAGTCAGCGGCGAGTCGACACTTTGCAAAGTCGGAGCCGACTCTACATCAAATCAGTTTTGCTATTTATGGAAACACGATCTGGAGCCGACACATAAAAAGTTGGAGCTGACTCCAACCTATCAAGGACGATTTTTAAAAGTGCCAGATTGGACTCTAACGGATATATTTTCTCACCTAACTCTCAACGGATACATTTCTTTGCATGGAGAAGGATCCAAAGTACTTTGTAACTGCTATTTCTTACCTAATCTCAGATTAAGTCTATATAAAAGGAGGGACTCGTCCGTTTGAAAAGAAGAACGAAAAATAGAGGGAAAATAACAAAAAAATCAAGAGAAATCCACAGTGAAAAAGAAAGAGAAAAATCTCTGAGTCCAAGCCTATCAATCCAAGAGAGATTCAAGAGAATCCAAAGCCCTAAAAGTTCAAATTCGAAGGATTTTCAAAAGAAAAATAAGAAGAGAAAAAGCCCTATTTCCTTAACGAGTTGTGTTAGAGATTCAACGATTCAATCCTTGCTCAACCATTCAAAAGAGAAGAGGAAAAGAAGAAAAGCTCAAATCCACATCGCTTCAATCAGGCTTTTCTTACCTTTGTTTACTTATATTGCTTATTTGCTCATTTAAGGAGCTTTGCATTGTTGTAAACTTTAAACTAATTTGGTGTTTACTAATTCAATCAGGGGGATTGAATTAGTTGAGGTAGTTTACCTCAGGAACAAGCTAGTTTAGCTTGAGATTGGATTTTGTGCTGTTGAACCCATAAAAACCAGCTGGGTTCATTGTAACCTCGTGTAAAACAAAAAGTTGGAGTTGTGAGCTTGTAAAACAACTCAACTGTAATCAGTGGATTATAGTATGGACCCAAGAGTTGCTTGGGAGTGGACGTAGGTGTGGGATACACCGAACCACTATAAATCTTTGTGTGTTTGTCGTGCTCTTGTCTCTATCTCTATTTCTTTTATTGTGCTTTAAATTATAGCTTCACTTCACTAGCACACTTAATCCTTGTGAAATTTGGTTTAAGCTTTAAAGTGTTAATTTTTTACTGAACCCAATTCAACCCCCCCCCTTGGGTTGCCATCTGGGCTAACAATTGGTATCAGAGCTTGTGCTCATTTTTAGTTGATCTAATGATCAAGAGTTAAAGATCCAAATGGCAACACAAGCTGGCTCATCTTTTACTGAAGGTCAGTCCACTAATAGGCCACCTTTGTTTAATGGCTCTAATTATTCATATTGAAAAGCAAGAATAAGGATTTTCATTCAAGCTTTAGATTATGAATTGTGGAGTGTCATAACAAATGGACCAGTACACCCACACACATTGTAGATGGTTCAATAGTTCCTAAGCCCGAAAGGGATTGGAATGAGAACATAGAAAAATGGCTCAGCTCAATGCAAAAGCCATGAATGTTTTATATTGTTCTTTGGATGCAAATGAATTCAATAGAATATCTACTTATATTTCAGTCAAAGAAATTTGGGATAGACTAGAAGTTACCCATGAGGGTACTAACAAGTAAACGAATCTAAAATTAACATTCTAGTGCAAAAATATGAATTGTTTAGCATGAAACAAACTGAATCAATCACATGCATGTACACTAGATTCACTGATATTGTTAATGGTTTGAAAAGTCTTGGTAAGACTTATACTAACTCTGAATTAGTGCGCAAAATTCTTAGATATCTTCCAAGATCATGGGAAGCAAAAGTAACTACAATCCAAGAAGCCAAAGACTTAAACATTCTACCTTTGGAGGAGCTCCTTGGATCCTTGATGACCTATGAATTGACAATGAAACATATTAAGAGGAAGAGGTGAAAAAGAAAAGAACCATTACTCTTAAGGCTGCAGAAAAGGAAATAAGCAGCAATGAGTAAGAAGAGGAAGATGATGAGACAGCTCTCCTAGCTAAGAAATTTAAGAAATTTATGCAAAGAAGGAGACCCTTCCACAAGAGAAAGTTTGGAATAAAATTGGAAGGAGAAAGAGAAAAAGAAAGGGATAGAGATAAAGAAAAAGAATCCTTGACATGTTATGAATGCAAAAGCCGGGGCATTTTCGATCTGAATGTCCTCAACTAAAGAAGGGTTACAAGAAGAAGAAGGCCTATGTTGCAACTTGGAGTGATAGTGAAGAGTCTTCGTCTGAAGAAGAACAAAAAGAGGTTGCAAACATATGCTTCATGGCAAACGATGAAAATGAGGTATGTACTGAAACACCTAATGATGATTTTACATTTGATGAATTTTATGATGCATTTAATGAATTAGTTAGTGATTTTAAGGTTTTGAGAATGAAAAATAAATCTTTGAAAACTGAAAACCTAAATCTTCTCAAAGAGAAAAATGAACTAATTCTTGAGGTTAAAAATCTAAAATCTGAAAATGAAAATGTTTTAAAAGAAAAGGAATCAATTTCTAAGGAAAATCTTGATTTGAAGAAATAAATTGATAAACATAAAATTATAGATGATAAATTTACATATAGCTCAGAAAAACTAAATTTGCTTTTAAGTAATCAAAGAGTTGTATTTGATAAAACTGGTTTAGGATATAAACCACACATGAAACAAAAATATGTCACAATTTCTTTGTAAAGAAAAGTGATGTTTCATGTTATTGCTGTAACAAAAAGGGACATAAATCTTATGAATGTAATTTTAGAAAAACTAATAAGAATTTAAATATTAAAGACAAGAAAATATGGGTTCCAAAAGGAATAATCTTTATTGCTACTAACCATAAAGGACCCAAGAAAGCTTGGGTACCTAAATATAAGATTTGATTATCTTGCAGGAGTGTCTTGCGGCCAAAGGATTAAAACGAAAATGGTATCTTGATAGTGGCTGCTCAAGATATATGACTGGTGACAAAGATCAATTCATCACCCTTGAAGATAAAAGAGGAGGAGTTGTTACTTTTGGAGATAATGGCAAAGGCCAAATTATGGGATTTGGTAAAATTCAAATAACTCCATCCACTTTTATAGAAAATGTTTTATATGTTGTTGGTTTAAAGCATAATCTAATTAGCATTAGCCAATTATGTGATAAAGGTTTCAAAGTTTCCTTTGAAGCTTCTATTTGCACTGTTTCTAATCCCATAGGCAATAGCATTATATTTGTTGGTAATAGAAATGGCAATGTATACTTAATTGATCTAGACAATTTGTCTACTAGTAACCATTGCTTAATTACTGATAATGCTAAAGTAAATGAGATTGGTTGCTATGACATCGTAGATTAGGTCACGCAAGCATGCACTTAATTTCAAAATTAATTAGATTGGATTTAGTTAAAGGACTTCCAAAACTAGATTTTAAAAATAATAGAAATTGTAATGCATGTCAATTTGGAAAACAAATTAGAAATTCTTTCAAATCTAAGAATATTATTTCAACTACTAGGCCACTCGAACTACTTCATATGGACCTTTTTGGACCTACTAGAACCACTAGTCTAGGAGGAAAGAAATATGGTCTTGTAATAGTAGATGATTACTCTAGATATACTTGGGTTTTGTTTTTGGCTCACAAAGATGAGACTTTCTCGATATTCCTGAAATTCTTCAAGAAAGTCACAAATGAGAAAAATAACACCATAGTGTCTCTTAGAAGTGATCATGGCTCATAATTTAAAAATCATCAATTTAAAAATTTTGTATTGAAAATGGCATTCATCATAATTTTTCTGCACCTAGAACTCCACAACAAAACGGAAGCTATAAACAGCATGTTATGTGAAAGCCAACTCTCAAAGTACTTCTGGGCGAAAGCTATAAACACAGCATGTTACATCCTTAATAGAGCTTTAATTAGGCCAATTCTTAAGAAAACTCCCTATGAACTATGGCATAATAGGAAACCTAACATAAGTTATTTTCATGCATTTGGTTGTAGATGTTTTATTTATAAAAATTGTAAGGATAATTTTGGGAAGTTTGATGCCAAATATGATGAAGGAATATTTTTAGGTTATTCAATATCTAGTAAAGCATATAGAGTATTTAACAAGAAATATTTAATTGTAGAAGAATCAATTCATGTAGTATTTGATAAGTCTTTAGCATCAAGTTCTGAAAAGATTGATGATGAGGAAGACACAATTTTGCTTGAAAGAGATATTGAACAGTTGAATATAGTATCTTCAGACCATGAATAAGAAGCTACAGATAATGACTCATCTAGAAATGATGTTATTGATAATACTCGTAATGATGTAGATCTGTCTAGAGAATGGAGATATGCTTATGGTCATCCTAAGGATTTAATCATAGGTGATCCATCTCAAGGAGTAAGAACTAGATCATCAATGAGGAACATCAATAATCATCTTGCATTTGTGTCTCATATAGAACCCAAAACTATTGAAGAAGCTGAAAAAGATAATAACTGAATGTTAGCTATGCAAGAGGAATTAAATCAATTTACTAGGAATAATGTATGGTCCTTAGTTGATAGACCCAAAGGTCATTCTGTTATAGGATCTAAATGGGTATTTAGAAATAAATTAGATGAAAATGGCATAGTAATTAGAAATAAAGCTAGATTAGTTGCAAAAGAATAATCAAGAAGAAGGAATTGATTTTGATGAAACATTTGCACCTGTAGCTAGATTAGAAGCTATTAGACTATTACTTACATTTGCATGTCATATGAACATTAATTTATTTCAAATGGATGTTAAAAGTGCATTTTAAAATAGTTTTATAAATGAGGAAGTTTATGTAGACAACCCCCAGGTTTTGAAGATCATGAATTTCCAAACCATATTTTTAAATTACACAAAGCACTCTATGGTTTTAAACAAGCACCTAGAACTTGGTATGATAGATTAAGAAAATTTCTAATTGAAAATGATTTTTCTAGAGGAAATATTGATAAAACCCTATTTTTGAAAAGAAAAGATAAAGATTTATTGGTAGTACAAATTTATGTAGATGATATTGTATTCGGTGCTACTAACAATCTTTTGTGTCAAGAATTTGCTAAGTTAATGCAGGGTGAATTCGAAATGAGCATGATGGGAGAACTCAACTTCTTCCTTGGACTCCAAATCAAACAAGAAAGAGAGGGAATTTTCATCAACCAAATAAAGTACATAAAAGAAATTCTCAAAAGTTTGGTATGGAACAAGTCAAACCTCTCGGAACACCAATGAGTCCTTCATGCAAGTTAGATAACGATGAAGATGATAAGCCTATTGATCAAAAATATTATAGAGGTATCATCGGTTCACTACTTTATTTAACAGCTAGTAGACCAGATATCATGTTTGTAGTATGCTTATGTGCACGATATCAATCTGAACCTAAAGAATCTCACTTAATTGCAGTAAAAATAATACTTAGATATCTAAATGGAACTAAAAATGTAGGATTATGGTATTTTAGAGACTCAACATTAAATTTGATTGCTTATATTGATTCTGATTATGCTAGTTGTAAATTAGATAGAAAGTGTACAAGTGTTGCATGCCAATTTTTAGGAAGTAACATAATCTCTTGGTTTAACAAAAAGCAAAATTCGGTTGCATTATCAACTACTGAAGCTGAATATGTTGCAGGTCGAAGTTGCTGTGCTCAAATCCTTTGGATTAAGCGACAACTTGAAGATTATGGTATAACACTTGATAAAACACCAATTAGATATGATAACACTAGTGCAATCAATTTAACTAAGAATCCAATCCAACATTCTAGAACTAAACACATTGAAATTAGACATCATTTTATTAGAGAACATGTAGCTAATAATGACATTTGTCTTGATTATGTTTGTACTGATGAACAATTAGCTGAAATTTTTACAAAACCCCTAAGTGAAGAAAGATTTTGTTATCTTAGAGGAGAATTAGGAGTTTGTGATCCATTGGAATGAATTTTAAATCTCCTAGGAATGATTATCTAGAATTCAATCCTTTTTCCTAATTTTCTTATAATTTAAGGATGATTTATCTAGATATTTGAACCCCTTGATTCATCACATTCCAAGTTGATTTAGCCAAAATTTGATGTCAATCCAGACAAGTTTCAGATCATTTGAAACTCTCTTATTTTTTCTGAAACTATCTTGGAGCCAACTCCTCTGGTATCAGAGTCGACTCCAGTTTTGTCTGAGACTTTGGAGCCGACACCTGCTTTTCCAGAGTTGACTCCACTTCGGACGCTGACTGTGTTAGCGACATGGAGCCGACACCTCGCTTTGCGGGAATCGACTCCAAATGGTCCCAGTTGACTTATCTAGGGCAGAGCCGACTCCTCTTTCATTTCAATCGACTCCTAACTCTTCCAAACTCTCTCCAACTCTTCTCAAAACCCAAAATCTCTCAAATTAACCACTCCTTAGCACTCAATGGTACCCAAACATAGGGGATCCGTGTTTGGTGGAGCGGTGATGACCAGAAAACGAACAGTGAGGCATCCGGCAAGACAGCCTTCACCGAGCTCTTCGTCTTCTTCGTCGGCATCCACACCGAGTGCTGTTCCAAGCCCTCCTCACCTCAAATTGACACCTTAGCCGGTCGAGTGATTACAATGGGCATAATGGTAGATTTTCATTTCTTTAAGGAAGAAAGTTTCACCATTGGGTGGCAGTTAAAAGAACTAGGTTGGGATAAGGTGTGTTCTCTTGATTACCCACTTACCCTGCCTTAGTCAAAGAATTTTATTTCAATCTTTCAAGAGGAGATGGAGGTATAGTAAGTTCTGTCAGAGGAAAAGGATTCATCTAACCTAGAAAATTTTAGGAAACCTTTTAGGGATTCCTGTTACTAGACTTACTGCAAATATTCATAGTGAGAGATCATGTGCTTTATCAAGAATGTAGGAAGGGAGGTCACTGAATTTGAAGAAGTTAAGGCAAACCAGTTGCCTCTTGAGTTAAGATTACTTCATAATATTTGTGGTCGGATTTTGTTTCCCAAGACCAGCAGATTTGAGTATGTCTCGGAGTGAGACATTGTAATAATGGATAGTGTTCTGACTGGACAGCAAATTAATTTAGCTGGTATGATGATTTGGTATACGACTGAAGCCGGGAACAAGAAGAGATCTACTTTACCTTATGGTATGATCTTAACATTAGCATTCCAAAGCCAAGGTATAGCTATTTCAGACAATGAACCCAAGAAAAACTTAAGGCATGCTGATTATTATAGTTTAGCAACTGTGCATTGGATGGGATTTGTGAAGGTGGATAGAAACTGGGAAAGGAAAGGACACTTGGATGAAAGGGCAGCTGAAGTTGGAGCTATGGCACCTGGTCCATCAGAGGAAGGACCTTCTGTGAGACATATTTCGCCAGGACATAGTAGCCCAGCACCTTCAGTAGCACCTGCACCTGTATCTGCTCCTTCATTTAGTTTTACTGATGCTCAGTTGGTTCAATTAAAGGAACTCTTTGCAAGTCATAAAGAAGAGATGAAGATTGAGTTAGATAGTAGTCTTATGAGCTTGAGAGATATGTTCTATTCCTTGGAAGACAGAGTAAGCAAAATTGAATCATCCTTTGGATCTTCTTCAGAAGCCTTGAAGACTGATCTTATGAACATTTTTGAAAGATCAAGGACATTGGATGATACTTACTCAAAGTGCAATGCAGAGTTACAAGAGAAAATTACAGTTGCATCTGCATTTATTGACAGAAGACTGAATGAATTTATCAAGATCCAAAGTGAAGGAATAAGAAAGATCCTAGAAGAGCTCAAAAGACTTCTTAGATTTTGATTAGCTTTTGATGTTTGATTTACATTTTGATGTAATTAATCTTTGATGTTTAGTTTGTAATTTAACTTTTTGAATGGTGTAATGAAGTACTTTGATGCTTAGAATGATGTAATGAAGTATTTATCTTATGAATGATGTAATGAAGTTTTGAGTATTCAATGAATATCATACTTGAATTTTGATAATTGACTTGAACTTTGTTTTAAACTTTGAATTTGATTCCTATGATTGATGTTAATTTAAGTCTTAATGCACCTTCTAATCCTTTTTGTTGATTACAAAAAAGGGGGAGAAGAGATTCTTGTATATGCATAAAAATAATGAGAGAAGAGCTACTTATATATGCATAATCAATTAATGCAAGAATGGTACTTATATGTATACATGTTAAATGGAATTAATATCACATGTAATTAAGATATACATAAAAGTTTCAATGAACTTAACATATGCACACATAGGGGAGCTACCACATTAAGGGGAAGCTTAACCTAAAATGTATAAGTTTTGACAGTTATGCATATACTAAATGTTTTTGTCATCATCAAAAAGGGGGAGATTGTTAGAAAAATTATTGAGAAATTATTTACCCAATTATTGATTTTGATGATTAACAAAAGCCATGAGTATATTCATTGTGTTTCTGATAAATTTAATAAGTGTTTTAGGTATTAAGATTGGTTGTTTATTCAAATGACACTTAGAAATCAGTTTTGAACCGAGTTTAAATGGAATTTATTTAAGTTCAAAACTGAAGCCGACACCTAGAACCATTAGAGCCACTCCAGAGTGTATCAGAGCAGTTATATATTTTCGGCACGATTCAAAGTCGACACCTAGAGTTTCGGAGCCAACACCTGAGGTTTTGGAGCCGACACATGAATAGGTGAAGCCGACTCCAACCTGAGATATAGAGAAACTATTTTCTGCTTCAAAAGCCGGAGTCAACACATGAATTTCGGAAGCCGACTCTAACCTGAGTTACAGAGACTGTGTTTTTGGGAGCAATTCTCGGAGCCGACACATCAGAAATCGAGCTGACTCCAGTTAGCAGGGAGTCGAAACTTTGCAAAGTCGGAGCCGACTCTACATCAAATTAGTTTTTGCTATTTATGATAACACGATCTGGAGCCGACACATGAAAAGTTGGAGCACTCCAACCTGTCAAGGACTATTTTCAAAAGTGCCAGATCAGACTCTAACGGATATATTTCTCACCTAACTCTCAACGAAAACTTTTTTTTGCGTGGAGAAGGATCCAAGGTACTTTATAACGGCTATTTCTCACATAATCTCAGATTAAGTCTATATAAAAGGAGAGACTCGTCTGTTTGAAAAGAAGAACAAAAAATAGAGGGAAAATAACAAAAAAATCAAGAGAAATCCAAAGTGAAAAAGAAAGAGAAAAAATCTCTGAATCCAAGCCTATCAATCCAAGAGAGATTCAAGAGAAATACAAAGCCCTAAAAGTTCAAATTCGGAGGATTTTCAAAAGGAAAAGTAAGAAGAGAAAAAGCCCTATTTCCTTAATGAGCTGTGTTAGAGATTCAATGATTCAATCCTAGCTCAACCATTCAAAAGAGAAGAGGAAAAGAAGAAAAGCTCAAATCCACATCGCTTGAATCAGGCTTTTCTTACCTTTGTTTACTTATATTGCTTATTTGCTCATTTAAGGAGCTTTGCATTGTTGTAAACTTTAAACTAATTTGGTGTTTACTAATTCAATCAGGGGGATTGAATTAGTTGAGGTAGTTTACCTTGGAAGAAAGCTAGTTTAGCTTGAGTTTGGGTTTTGTGCTGGTGAACCCGTGAAAACCGGCTGGGTTCGTTGTGACCCCGTGTAAAACAAAAGTTGGAGTTGTGAGCTTGTAAAATAACTCAACTGTAATCAGTGGATTATAGTGTGGACCCAAGAGTTGCTTGGGAGTGGACGTAGGTGTAGGATACACCGAACCACTATAAATCTTTGGATGTTTGTCATGCTCCTGTCTCTATCTCTCTCTCTTTTATTGTACTTTAAATTATAGCTTCACTTCACTAGTACACTTAATCCTTGTGAAATTTGGTTTAAGCTTTAAAGTGTTAAATTTTTAAAAAACCCAATTCATCCTCCCTCTTGGGTTGCCATCTGGGCCAACAATTGGTATCAGAGCTTGTGCTCAATTTTAGTTGATCTAACGATCAAGAGTTAAAGATCCAAATGGAAACACAAGCTGGCTCATCTTTTGCTGAAGGTCAATCCACTAATAGGCCACCTTTGTTTAATGGCTCTAATTATTCATATTGAAAAGCAAGAATGAGGATTTTCATTCAAGCTTTAGATTATGAATTGTGGAGTATCATAACAAATGGACCTAGTACACCCACACACATTGTAGATGGTTCAATAGTTCCTAAGCCCGAAAGAGATTGGAATGAGAACGATAGAAAAATGGCTCAGCTCAATGCAAAAGCCATGAATGTTTTATATTGTTCTTTGGATGCAAATGGATTCAATATAATATCTACTTGCATTTTAGCCAAAGAAATTTGGGATAGACTAGAAGTTACCCATGAGGGTACTAACCAAGTAAAAGAATCTAAAATTAACATTCTAGTGCACAAATATGAATTGTTTAGCATGAAACAAACTAAATCAATCACATGCATGTACACTAGATTCACTGATATTGTTAATGGTTTGAAAAGTCTTGGTAAAACTTATACTAACTCTGAATTAGTGCGCAAAATTCTTAGATCTCTTCCAAGATCATGGGAAGCAAAGTAACTGTAATCCAAGAAGCCAAAGACTTAAGCATTCTACCTTTGGAGGAGCTCCTTGGATCCTTGATGACCCATGAATTGACAATGAAATAATATTAAGAGGAAGAGCTGAAAAGAAAAGAACCATTGTTCTTAAGGCTGCAGAAAAGGAAATAAGCAGCAGTGAGTAAGAAGAGGAAGATGATGAGACAGCTCTCATAGCTAAGAAATTTAAGAAATTTATGCAAAGAAGGAGACCCTTCCACAAGAGAAAGTTTGGAATAAAATTGGAAGGAGAAAGAGAAAAGAAAGGGATAAGATAAAGAAAAAGAATCCTTGACATGATATGAATGCAAAAAGCCGGAGCATTTTCGATCTGAATGTCCTCAACTAAAGAAGGGTTACAAGAAGAAGAAGGCCTATGTTGCAACTTGGAGTGATAGTGAAGAGTCTTCGTCTGAAGAAGAACAAAAAGAGGTTGCAAACATATGCTTCATGGCAAACGATGAAAATGAGGTATGTACTGAAACACCTAATGATGATTTTACATTTGATGAATTTTATGATGCATTTAATGAATTAGTTAGTGATTTTAAGGTTTTGAGAATGAAAAACAAATCTTTGAAAACTGAAAACCTAAATCTTCTCAAAGAGAAAAATGAACTAATTCTTGAGGTTAAAAATCTAAAATCTGAAAATGAAAATGTTTTAAAAGAAAAGGAATCAATTTCTAAGGAAAATCTTGATTTGAAGAAATAAATTGATAAACATAAAATTATAGATGATAAATTTACATATAGCTCAGAAAAACTAAATTTGCTTTTAAGTAATCAAAGAGTTGTATTTGATAAAACTGGTTTAGGATATAAACCACACATGAAACAAAAATATGTCAATAATTTCTTTATAAAGAAAAGTGATGTTTCATGTTATTGCTGTAACAAAAAGGGAGATAAATCTTATGAATACAATTTTAGAAAAAACTAATATGAATTAAAATATTAAAGATAAGAAATATGGGTTCCAAAAGGAACAATCTTTATTGCTACTAATCATGAAAGACCCAAGAAAGCTTGGGTACCTAAACATAAGATTTGATTATTTTGCAGGAGTGTCTTATGGCCAAAGGATCAAAATAAAAGTGGTATCTTGATAGTGGCTACTCAAGATACATGGCTGGTGACAAAGATCAATTCATCACCCTTGAAGATAAAAGAGGAGGAGTTGTTACTTTTGGAGATAATGGCAAAGGCCAAATTATGGGATTTGGTAAAATTCATATAACTCCATCCACTTTTATAGAAAATGTTTTATATGTTGTTGGTTTAAAGCATAATCTAATTAGCATTAGCCAATTATGTGATAAAGGTTTCAAAGTTTCCTTTGAAGCTTCTATTTGCACTGTTTTATAATCCCATAGGCAATAGCATTATATTTGTTGGTAATAGAAATGGCAATGTGTACTTAATTGATCTAGATAATTTGTCTACTAGTAACCATTGCTTAATTGCTGATAATGCTAAAGTAAATGAGATTGGATAGCTATGACATCATAGATTAGGTCACGCAAGCACATACTTAATTTTAAAATTAATTAGATTGGATTTAGTTAAAGGGCTTCCAAAACTAGATTTTAAAAATAATAAAATTTGTGATGCATGTCAATTTGAAAAACAAATTAAAAATTCTTTTAAATCTAAGAATATTGTTTCAACTACTAGGCCACTCAAACTACTTCATATGGACCTTTTTGGACCTACTAGAACCACTAGTTTAGGAGGAAAGAAATATGGTCTTATAATAGTAGATGATTACTCTAGATATACTTGGGTTTTATTTTTGGCTCACAAAGATGAGACTTTCTCGATATTCCTAAAATTCTTCAAGAAAGTCACAAATGAGAAAAATAACACCATAGTGTCTCTTAGAAGTGATCATGGCACAGAATTTGAAAATCATCAATTTAAAATTTTCTGCATTGAAAATGACATTCATCATAATTTTTCTGCACCTAGAACTCCACAACAAAATGGAGTCATAGAAAGGAAAATAGAACATTAGAAGATATGGGCCATACCATGCTATTTGAAAGCCAACTCCCAAAGTACTTCTGGGCGGAAGCTATAAACACAGCATGTTACATCCTTAATAGAGCTTTAATTAGGTCAATTCTTAAGAAAACTCCCTATGAACTATGGCATAATAGGAAACCTAACATAAGTTATTTTCATGCATTTGGTTGTAGATATTTTATTCATAATAATGGTAAGGATAATCTTAGGAAGTTTGACGCCAAATCTGATGAAGGAATATTTTTAGGTTATTCAACATCTAGTAAAGCATATAGAGTATTCAACATCAATTCATGTAGTATTTGATGAGTCTTTAGCATCAAGTTTTGAAAAGATTGATGATGAGGAAGATACAATTTTGCTTGAAAGAGATATTAAAAAGTTGAATATAGATGTATCTTCAGACCATGAACAAGAAGCTAAAGATGATGATTCACCTAGGAATGATGTTATTGATAATACTCGTAATGATGTAGATCTGTCTAGAGATTGAAGATATGCTTATGGTCATCCTAAGGATTTAATCATAGGTGATCCATCTCAAGGAGTAAGAACTAGATCATCAATGAGGAACATCAATAATCATCTTGCATTTGTGTCTCATATAGAACCCAAAACTATTGAAGAAGCTAAAAAAGATAATAATTGGATGTTAACTATGCAAGAGGAATTAAATCAATTTACTAGGAATAATGTATGGTCCTTAGTTGATAGACCCAAAGGTCATTCTGTTATAGGATCTAAATGGGTATTTAAAAATAAATTAGATGAAAATGGCATAGTAATTAGAAATAAAGCTAGATTAGTTGCAAAAGGATATAATCAAGAAGAAGGAATTGATTTTGATGAAACTTTTGCACCTGTAGCTAGATTAGAAGCAATTAGACTATTACTTGCATTTGCATGTCATATGAACATTAATTTATTTCAAATGGATGTTAAAAGTGTATTTTTAAATAGTTTTATAAATGAGGAAGTTTATGTAGAACAACCTCCAGGTTTTGAAGATCATGAATTTTCAAACCATGTTTTTAAATTATACAAAGCACTATATGGTTTAAATAAGCACCTAGAGCTTGGTATGATAGATTAAGCAAATTTCTAATTGAAAATGATTTTTCTAGAGGAAATATTGATAAAACCCTATTTTTGAAAAGAAAAGATAAAGATTTATTGGTAGTACAAATTTATGTAGATGATATTGTATTTGGTGCTACTAACAATCTTTTGTGTCAAGAATTTGCTAAGTTAATGCAGGGTGAATTCGAAATGAGCATGATGGGAGAACTCAACTTCTTCCTTGGACTCCAAATCAAACAAGAAAGAGAGAGAATTTTCATCAACCAAATAAAATACATAAAAGAAATTCTCAAGAAGTTTGGTATGGAACAAGTCAAACCTCTCGGAACACCAATGAGTCCTTCATGCAAGTTAGATAACGATGAAGATGATAAGCCTATTGATCAAAAATATTATAGAGGTATCATCGGTTCACTACTTTATTTAACAGCTAGTAGACCAGATATCATGTTTGTAGTATGCTTATGTGCACGATATCAATCTGAACCTAAAGAATCTCACTTAATTGCAGTAAAAATAATACTTAGATATCTAAATGGAACTAAAAATGTAGGATTATGGTATTTTAGAGACTCAACATTAAATTTGATTGCTTATACTGATTCTGATTATGCTAGTTATAAATTAGATAGAAAGTGTACAAGTGGTGCATGCCAATTTTTAGGAAGTAACATAATCTCTTGGTTTAACAAAAAGCAAATTTGGTTGCATTATCAACTACTGAAGCTGAATATGTTGCGGCTGGAAGTTGCTGTGCTCAAATCCTTTGGATTAAGCGACAACTTGAAGATTATGGTATAACACTTGATAAAACACCAATTAGATGTGATAATACTAGTGCAATCAATTTAACTAAGAATCCAATCCAATATTCTAGAACTAAACACATTGAAATTAGACATCATTTTATTAGAGAACATGTAGCTAATAATGACATTTGTCTTGATTATATTTGTATTGATGAATAATTAGCTGGCATTTTTACAAAACCCTAAGTGAAGAAAGATTTTGTTATCTTAAAGGAGAATTAGGAGTTTGTGATCCATTGGAATGAATTTTAAATCTCCTAAGAATGATTATCTAGAATTCAATCATTTTTTCTAATTTTCTTATAATTTTAAGGATGATTTATCTAGATATTTGAACCCCTTGATTCATCACATTCCAAAGTTGATTAGCCAAAATTTGATGTCAATTCGGACAAGTTTCAGATCATTTGAAACTCTCTTATTTTTTTTCTAAAACTGTCTTAGAGCCAACTCCTTTGGTATCGGAGTCGACTCCAATTTTGTCTGAGACTTTGGAGCCGACACCTGCTTTTCAGAGTCGACTCCACTTCGGGCGTTGACTGTGTTAGTGACCTGGAGCCAACACCTCGCTTTGCGGGAGTCAACTCCAAATGGTCCCAGGTTGACTTATCTAGGCAGAGCCGACTCCTCTTTCATTTCAATCGACTCCTAACTCTTCCAAACTCTCTCCAACTCTTCTCAAAACCCAAAATCTCTTAAAATAACCACTCCTTAGTACTCAATGGCACCCAAACGTAGGGGATCCGTATTTGGTGGAGCGGTGACGATCGAAAAACGAATAGTGAGGCGTCCGACGAGGCAGCCTTCACCGAGCTCTTCGTCTTCTTCGTCGGCATCCACACCGAGCGCTGTTCCAAGCCCCTCCTCACCTCAAATTGACACCTTAGCCGATCGAGTGATTACAATGGGCAGAAAGATAGATTTTCATTTCTTTGAGAAAGAAGGTTTCACCATTGGGTGGCAGTTAAAAGAACTATGTTGGGATAAGGTGTATTCTCTTGACTTACCCATTTACCCTGCCTTAGTCAAAGAATTTTATTTCAATCTTTCAAGAGGAGATGGAGGTATAGTAAGTTCTGTCAGAGGGAAAAGGATTCATCTAACCTCAAAAATTTTAGGAAACCTTTTAGGGATTCATGTTACTAGACTTACTGCAAATATTCATAGTGAGAGATCATATCTTTATCAAGAATGTAGGAAGGGAGGTCACTGAATTTGAAGAAGTTAGGGCAAACCAGTTGACTCTTGAGTTAAGATACTTCATAATATTTGTGGTTGGATTTTGTTTCCCAAGACCGGAAGATTTGAGTATGTCTCGGAGCGAGACATTGTAATAATGGATAGTGTTCTGACTGGACAGCAAATTAATTTAGCTGGTATGATGATTTGGTACATGGCTGAAGCCGGAAACAAGAAGAGATCCACTTTACCTTATGGTATGATCTTGAAATTAGCATTCCAAAGCCAAGGTGTAGCTATTTCAGACAATGAACCAAAAAAAAACTTAAGACACACTGATTATTATAGTTTAGCAACTGTGCATTGGATGGGATTTGTGAAGGTGGATGGAAACTGGGAAAGGAAAGGACACTTAGATGAAAGGGCAGCTGAAGTTGGAGCTATGGCACCTGGTCCATCAGAGGAAGGACCTTCTGCGAGACATATTTCGCCAGGACCTAGTAGCCTAGCACCGTCAGCATCACCTGCATCTGCTCCTTCATCTAGTTTTTACTGATGCTCAGTTGGTTCAATTAAAGGAACTCTTTGCAAGTCATAAAGAAGAGATGAAGATTGAGTTAGATAGTAGTCTTATGAGCTTGAGAGAGATGTTCTATTCCTTGGAAGACAGAGTAAGCAAAATTGAATCATCCTTTGGATCTTCTTCAGAAGCCTTGAAGACTGATCTTATGAATATTTTTGAAAAGATCAAGGACATTGGATGAGATTCTGATACTTACTCAAAGTACAATGCAGAGTTACAAGAGAAAATTATAATTGCATCTGCATTTATTGACATAAATGTTGACCCAATTATTGATTTTGATGATTAATAAAAGACATGAGTATATTCACTATGTTTCTGATAGATTTAATAAGTGTTTCAGGGATTAAAAATATTTAATCAATCAAAAGGAATAAAGAAATAAGTTTTGAATCAAAATGTTAAAAGATTTTTTTAAAGTGGAGTCGACACCCAAATAGTCAGGAGCCGACCCCAAAGCATATCAGAAGATTTTTGGATTTATGGCATGGTCCGGAGTTGACACCCAGAGTTTTGGAGCTGATTCCAACATGAGATACAGAGAAGTGTATTCTATCTCAGTTTTCGGAGCCGACACCTAGAATTCGGGAGCCAACACCTAAGAGTTCGGGAGCCGACACCTGAGTTTCTTGAGCCGACTCTAACCTGAGAACAGAGAGCGTGTTTTTATGAACATTTCTAAAGCCGACACTTTTGGATTGCGGAGCCGACTCCCGAAAGCAACGAGCTGACCTTAACTTTCTCGAAGCCGACTCCTCAATAACTTTTTATTTGCTATTTTGGATACCCGATTTGAAGCCGACACCTAAAAAGTTGGAGCCGACTCTAACCTATCAGGAACGGATTTTTATTTGTCAGAACGGACTCCAACGGTAAGATTTCCTTTTACCTAACCTCTAACGGCTATTTTCTTTGTGTGTAGAAAGATCCAAGCATCTCACAACGGCTATATTTCCTACCTAAACTTGGATTAAGATATATATAAAGGGGGAAACCGTCCGTTAAAAAAAGAAAAAAAAAGAGAAGAAAAACGAGAAAATAGATTGAAAAATCCAAAAATCTTGAGGAAGAAATCAAAGAGGAGAGATTCAAAGCTCAAATCCAACAACCCCAGAAAGTTCAAAGAGAAATACATAAGCTTCTCAAGTTCAAATCAAGGAGATTTCCATCATTAGAAGAAAGAAAGCAAAAGCCCCAAATCCTCAACTTCTCAACTGCAAATTTCAGTGAAGAATCCGAGCTGAGGCCTTGATTCAATCTTTCAAAGGAGAAGAGGAAAAGAAGAAAAGAAGAAAAGTATATATACAAAGAGCTTCAAACAGCTTTTCTTATCCTTGTTTATTCTATTGTTTATTTGCTCATTTGAGGAGCTACTGTGTATTCAAAACTTTATTTTTCATTATTGTTTGCTAGTTCAATCGGGGATTGAATTAGTGGAGGTAGTATACCTCGGTACAAGCTAAGAATAGCTTGTGGTTGGGTTGTGTGCTGGTGAGCCCGGAAAATCAGCTGGGTTCGTTGTGATCCCGAGGAAAATAACAAGTTTTAAGTTGTGAGCTTGTAAAACAACTCGACTGTAATCAAGTGGATTATAGTGTGGTCCCAAGTGATACTTGGGAGTGGACGTAGGTGTTAGATACATCGAACCACTATAAAATCCTTGTGTTTGTCGTGCCTTGTCTTTCTATCTTTCTCTATCTCTTCATTTGTGTTTTGCATTTATCTTACACTCAATCTAATTTGTTCCACAGTACATAATTTTTAAAGAGTTAAATTTTTAAAGAACTCAATTCAACCCCCCCCCCCCTCTTGGGTTGCCATCTGGACCAACAATTGGTATCAGAGCTAGTGCTCATTTCTTGTTGATCCAACGATCAAGAGTTAAAGATCCAAATGACAGCTCAAGCTGGATCTTCATTTGCTGAAGGTCATTCTACCAATAGACCTCCTTTATTTAATGGTTCTAATTATTCTTATTGGAAAGCTAGAATGAGAATTTTTATTCAAGCTTTAGATTATGAGCTTTGGAGTGTAATCATTAATGGACCTAGCACACCCACACACATAGTATATGGTTCAATAGTTCTTAAATCCGAAAGGGTTTGGAATGAGAACGATAGGAAAATGGCTTAGCTCAATACTAAGGCCGTGAATGTTTTATATTGTGCTTTAGATGCTAATGAGTTTAATAGAATTTCTACATGTATTTTCATAAAAAAAAGTTGGGATAGACTAGAAGTTACCCATGAGGGTACTAATCAAGTCAAAGAATCTAATATTAATATTCTTGTTCATAAGTATGAATTGTTTAGCATGGAACAAACTGAATATATAACCTGCATGTATACAAGATTTACTGATATTGTGAATGGTTTAAAGAGTCTTGGCAAGACCTATACTAACTCTGAATTGGTGCGTAAAATTCTTATGTCTCTTCCAAGGACATGGGAAGCAAAGGTGACTGCAATCCAAGAAGCCAAGGACCTCAACACCTTACCTTTGGAGGAGCTACTCGGATCACTAATGACTCATGAGTTGACCATGAAACAACATACAGAGGAAGATGTCAAGAAGAAGAAAACAATTACTCTCAAAGCTGCAAAAATTGAGAAGAGCAGCAGTGATGAGGAAGATGATGATGAGGAGGAGGAGACTGCACTTCTTGCTAAGAAATTCAAAAGATTTATGTAAAGAAGAAGACCCTTCCACAAGAAAAAATTTGGAACAAAGGTGGAAGGTGAAAAAGAAAAAGAAAAGGACAAGGATAAAGAGAAAGATCCCCTTATATGCTATGAATGTAAGAAACCGGGACACTTTAGATATGATTGTCCTCAATTGAAAAAGGGATACAAGAAAAAGAAAAAGGCATATGTTGCAACATGGAGCGATAATGAAGAATCCTCATCCGAGTAAAACAAAAGGAAGTTGCAAACATTTGCTTTATGGCAAAAGAAGACGATGAGGTATGTACCGAAACTCATGACTTTACCTTTGATGAATTGTTTGATGCATTTAATGAATTAGTTAGTGATTTTAAAATTCTGAAAAAGAAAAGCAAATTTTTGAAAAATGATAATTTAAATCTTATCAAAGAAAAGGATAAACTAACTCATGAAGTTGAAAATTAAAATCTAAAAATAAGAATTTGTTAAAATATAAAGAATCAATTTCTAATGAAAATGTTAGTTTAAAGAAAGAAGTTGATAAATATAAAATATAGTTGATAAATTTACATATAGCTCTGAAAAACTTAATTTGTTGTTGAGTAATCAAAGAGCTGTATTGATAAAGCTGGATTAGGTTATAGGCCTAACAAGAAATAAAAGTATGTTAAAAATTTCTTTAGAAAAGAACAGGATAATAATGATGTTTCATGTTATTGTTGTAACAAGAAAGGACATAAAGCCTATGAATGCAATTTTAGAAAAATTAACAATGATTTAAATATTAAAGAAAAAAAATATGGGTTCCAAAAGGAACAATCTTTGTTGCTACTAACCATGAAGGACCCAAGAAAGCTTGGGTACCTAAACAGAAAGTTTGATCACTTTGCAGGAGTGTTTTGCGGCCAAAAGATCAAAACGAAAGTGGTGTCTTGATAGCGGCTGCTCAAGGCACATGACGGGTGACAAGGAGCAATTCATCACCCTTGAGGATAAAAGAGGAGGAGTTGTTACATTTGGAGACAATGATAAAGGCCAGGTTATGGGATTTGGTAAAATTCAGATAACTCCCTCCACTTTTATTGAAAATGTTCTTTATGTATATGGTTTAAAACATAACTTAATTAGTATTAGTCAATTGTGCGATAAAGGTTTCAAAGTTTCATTTGAAGCTTCTATCTGCACTATTTCTAATTCTATTAACAATAGCATTATATTTACTGGATATAGAAATGGCAATGTATACTTGATTGATTTGGATAATTTGTCTACTAGTAATCATTGCTTAGTTGCTGATAATGCTAATGTAAATAAGATTGGGTGGCTATGGCATCGTAGATTAGGTCATGCAAGTACACACTTAATTTCAAAATTGATTAGAATGGACTTAGTTAAAGGACTTCCAAAGTTAGATTTTGAAAATAACCAAATATGTGATGCATGTCAATTTGGAAAACAAACTAGAAACTCTTTCAAATCTAAAAATATTGTTTCCACTTCTAGGCCACTAGATCTACTTCACATGGACCTTTTTGGACCTACTAGAACAACTAGTCTAGGAGGAAAGAAATATGGCCTTGTGATAGTAGATGATTATTCTAGATTTACTTGGGTATTGTTTTTGGCTCACAAGGATGAGACTTTCTCAATATTTCTGAAATTCTTCAAGAAAGTCACAAATGAGAAAAACAACACCATAGTGTCTCTTAGAAGTGATCATGGCACAGAATTTGAAAATTATTTATTTGAAAATTTCTGCATTGAATATGGCATTCACTATAATTTTTCTGCACCTAGAACACCACAGCAAAATGGAGTTATAGAAAGAAAGAATAGAACTTTAGAAGACATGGCCGTACCATGCTATGTGAAAGCAACCTACCAAAATATTTTTGGGCGGAAGCTATAAACACGGCATGTTACATACTTAATAGAGCCCTAATTAGGCCAATTCTCAAGAAAACTCCCTATGAATTATGGAATAATAGGAAACCAAACATTAGTTATTTTCATGCATTTGGCTATAAATGTTTTATTCATAATAATGGAAAAGATAATCTTGAAAATTTTGATGCAAAATATGATGAAGGCATATTCTTAGGATATTCAACAACTAGTAAAGCCTATAGAATATTTAACAAAAAATCCTTAATTGTAAAAGAATCTATTCATGTAGTTTTTGATGAGTCTTTAGCATCAAGTTCAGAAAAGATTGATGATGAGGAAGATACAAATATACTAGAAAGAGATATTAAAAAATTAAATATAGATGTATCTTTAGATCATGAACAAGAAGCTAAAGATGATGATTCTCCTAGGGTTGATGTTATTGATACTAATCATAATGAGGTAGATCTTCCTGGAGATTGGAGATATGCCTATGGTCATCCAAAGGAATTGATTATAGGTGATCCATCTCAAGGAGTAAGAACTAGATCATTTATCAGGAATATCAATAATCATCTTGCATTTGTATCTCAAATTGAACCTAAAACTATTGAAGAAGCTGAAAAAGATAGTAATTGGATGCTAGCTATGCAAGAAGAATTAAATCAATTTACTAGGAATAATGTATGGTCCTTAGTTGATAGACCTAAAGGTCATTCAGTTATAGGATCTAAATGGGTATTTAGGAATAAATTGGATGAAAATGGCATAGTAATCAGAAATAAAGCTAGATTAGTTGCAAAAGGATATAATTAAGAAGAAGGAATTGATTTTGATGAAACTTTTGCACCTGTAGCTAGATTAGAGGCAATTAGATTACTACTTGTATTTACATGTCATATGAACATCAATCTATTTCAAATGGATATTAAAAGTGCATTTTTAAATGTTTTATAAATGAGGAAGTTTTTGTGGAACAACCACCTGGTTTTGAAGATCATGAATTTCCAAATCATGTTTTTAAATTACACAAAGCACTATATGGTTTAAAACAAGCACCTAGAGCTTGGTATGATAGGTTAAGCAAATTTCTAATTGAAAATATTTTTCTAGAGAAATGTAGACAAAACCCTATTTTTGAAAAAGAAAGACAAAGACTTATTAGTAGTATAAATATATGTAGATGATATTGTATTCGGTGCTACTAACAATCTTTTGTGTCAAGAATTTGCTAAGCTAATGCATGGTGAATTCGAGATGAGCATGATGGAAGAACTCAACTTGTTTTTAGGACTTCAAATCAAGCAAAGCAAAGAGGGGATTTTCATCAACCAAACAAAGTACACAAAGGAAATTCTTAAAAAGTTTGAAATAGAATCAATCAAACCCCTTGGAACCCATATGAGTCCTTCATGCAAATTGGATAAAGATGAAGATGGTAAGAAAGTTGATCAAAAACACTATAGAGGTATGATCGGATCTCTACTTTACTTAACTGCAAGTAGACCTGATATCATGTTTGCTATTTGCTTATGTGCTAGATTTCAATCAGAACCTAAAGAATCTCACTTAATTGCTGTAAAAAGAATACTAAGATATCTAAGTGGAACCAAAAATGTAGGATTATGGTATTCTAGAGATTCAACACTAAATTTGATTGTTTATTCTGATTCTGATTATGCTGGATGTAAATTAGATAGAAAAAGTACAAGTGGTGCATGTCAATTTTTAGGAAGTAACTTAATCTCTTGGTTTAGCAAAAAGCAAAATTCGGTTGCATTATCTACTGCTGAAGCATAATATGTTGCAGCTGGAAGTTGTTGTGCTCAAATCCTTTAGATAAGCGACAACTTGAAGATTATGGCATTACACTTGATAAAACTCCTATTAGATGTGATAATACAGGCACAATCAATTTAACTAAGAATCCAATACAACATTCAAGAACTAAGAACATTGAAATCAGATATCATTTTATAAGAGAACATGTAGCTAACAATGAAATTTGCCTTGATTATATTAGGGCAGAGTCGACACCTTCTCATTCCCTATCTTCTCCAAACCCTCTCCAAAACTTCTCCAAACCTTCCAAAACCAAATACTCCTCAAATCAACCATTCCCTAAGATTCCTATGGCACCTAAGTATAGGGGATCGGTCTTTGATGCTCCCGTGGCTACGAGAAAGCGTACGGCTCGGCGTCCTGTCCATGAACCTACTCCGAGCAACGATACTTCTTCAACTCACTCTGATAATCCTAGCCCCTCCTCTCCACAAGTACATACCCTAGCTGGACGAGTCATAACCATGGGAAGAAAGGTAGATTTCGATTTCTTTGAAGCCGAGGGTTTTGCCATTGGTAGACAAATCAAAGAGCTCGGTTTGGATAAGGTATGTTCTTTGGACGTTCTTACATATACAGCCCTAGTTAAAGAATTTTACTCCAATTTATCAAGGGGAGATGGTGGAATAGTCAGTTTAGTAAGAGGGAAAAGAATTCATCTCACATTTGAAATTTTAGGAAATCTTTTAGGGATTCCTGTCACTGGGCTTACTGCAAGCATTCACAGTGAGAGATCAGATGCTTTATCAAGGATGTTAGGAAGGGAAGTAACTGAGTTTGAGGAAGTTAAAGCAAATCAGTTACCTCTTGAGCTTAGGCTGTTACATAACATTTGTGGTAGGATCCTATTTCCCAAGATCGGACGTTTTGAGTATATCTCAGAGTGAGACATAGTGATTATGGATAGTATTTTGACGGGTCAGCCAATCAATCTAGTAGGAATAATGATATGGTATATGGCTGAGGCCAGGGGCAAGAGGAGATCTTCATTGCCCTATAGGATGATCCTAACCATGGCATTTAGAAGTCAATGAGTTGTTATTTCTGATAATGAGCCATCGAAAACCTAAGGCACACTGACTATTACAGCTTGGCTACTGTGCACAGAATGGGGTTTATGAAAGTGGATGGTAGATGGGAAAGAAAAAGTCATCTAGATGAGAGAGCAGCTGACATTAGGGCCACTGCACCATCTGAGGCAGGTCCATCAGTGAGGCATCCATCACCAGAGCCTAGCAGATCATCACCACCACCGGCACCTACTCCTGCTCCGCACATGTACCATTGCCTATGTCATCCATTGGTTTTTCTGATATTCAGTTAGAACAGCTTAAAAGTCTATTTGCTACTCACAAGGAAGAAATGAAAACAGAAATTGACAATAGTTTGATGAATTTAAGAGAAATGTATTATTCTTTGGATGAAAGAGTAAACAAAATTGAATCCACACTTGGAGCCTTCGCTGAATCTTTGAAGAATTATCTCAAGAATATCTTTGAAGAACTTAAAGATATTGGAGGAGATTCGGAGATCTATTCCAAATGCAATGCAAAGCTTCATGATAAAATTATGACTGCATGTGCATTTGTTGATAGAAGACTAAAGGAATTTGTTCAAACTCAAAGTGAAGGAATGGGAAAAATAGTAGAAGAATTGCAAAGACTTCTTAGAGCTAATTTTTGATTATCTTATAATGAAGTTTCTTTGATGTTATTAAAATATGATGTAATGAAGTTCAGTTTAGTTTGAAATTTTGATATAATGAAGTTTCCTTTTGTAATATGATGTAATGCTTAACTTTGTGAAGTGTGTAATGAACCTTTTTGATACTTAATGAATATCATTTGATCTTTGAAGCATCTCTTAATTTTGTCATTTAATTTGAAACTTCTTAACCTTTTTGTTGATTACAAAAAAGGGGAAGAAGTAATTGATAGTCGTATATGCATTGAAAGTTATAAAGGGGAAGAAGTATTTAGTATTTGTATATGCATTGGAACAAATAAGCTTAATCAATTGGTATTGCATATAGGGAGAAGTAATTGACATATGTGCATTGAAAGTTTACTATTAATTTGATACAATTTGATATGATTGTTTAATTGGTATCAAACATTAAAAGTTTACTGTTAAAAGGGAAGAATAGATGTTAAATTGAGTATCATATGAGGAGCTACTTCGTTCAGGGGGAGCTTACCTATGAGAACTAAATATTTGAGAAATTTGATTTGTAAATCTCATTGTTTAAATCATGCATATACTCAATGTTTTTATAATCATCAAAAAGGGGGAGATTGTTGACCCAATTATTGATTTTGATGATTAATAAAAGACATGAGTATATTCACTATGTTTCTGATAGATTTAATAAGTGTTTCAGGGATTAAAAATGTATAATCAATCAAAAGGAATAAAGAAATAAGTTTTGAATCAAAATGTTAAAAGAATTTTTCAAAGTTCAGAGCTTGGAGTCGACACCCAAATAGTCAGGAGCCAACCACAAGGCATATCAGAAGATTTCTAGATTTTTGGCACAGTCTGGAGTCGACACCCAGAGTTTCGGAGTCGACTCCAACCTGAGATACAGAGAAGTGTATTCTATCTCAGTTTTCGGAGCCGACACCTAGAATTCGGGAGCCGACACCTGAGAGTTTGAGAGCCGACACCTGAGTTTCTGGAGCTGACTCTAACCTGAGAACAGAGATCGTGTTTTTATGAACATTTCTGGAGCCGACACTTTTGGATTGCGGAGCCGACTCCCAAAAGCGATGAGCCGACACTTAACTTTCTCGGAGCCGACTCCTCAACAACTTTTTATTTGCTATTTTTAGATACCCGATTTGGAGCCGACACCTGAAAAGTTGGAGCCAACTCCAACCTGTCAGGAATAGATTTTTATTTGTCAGAACGGACTCCAACAGTAAGATTTCTTTTTACCTAACCTCTAACGGCTATTTTCTTTGTGTGTAGAAAGATCCAAGCATCTCACAACGGCTATATTTCCCACTTAAACTTGGATTAAGATATATATAAAGGGGGAAACCGTCCGTTTAAAAAAAATAAAGAAGAAAAAAAGAGAAGAAAAATGAGAGAAAATAGATTAAAAAATCTGAAAAATCTTGAGGAAGAAATCAAAGAGAAGAGATTCAAAGCTCAAATCCAACAACCCCAGAAAGTTCAAAGAGAAATACATAAGCTTTTCAAGTTCAAATCAAGGAGATTTCCATCATTAGAAGAAAGAAAGCAAAAGCCCCAAATCCTCAACTTCTCAACTGCAAATTTTAGTGAAGAATCTGAGTTGAGGCCTTGATTCAATCTTTCAAAGGAGAAGAGGAAAAGAAGAAAAGAAGAAAAGCATATATTCAAAGAGCTTCAAACGGGCTTTTCTTATCCTTGTTTATTCTATTGTTTATTTGCTCATTTGAGGAGCTATTGTGTATTCAAAACTTTATTTTTCATTATTGTTTGCTAGTTCAATCGGAGGATTAAATTAGTGGAGGTAGTATACCTTGGTACAAGCTAAGGATAGCTTGTGGTTGGGTTGTATGCTGGTGAGCCCGGAAAACCAGCTGGGTTCGTTGTGATCCCGAGGGAAACAACAAGTTTTGAGTTGTGAGCTTGTAAAACAACTCGACTATAATCAAGTGGATTATAGTGTGGTCCCAAGTGATACTTGGGAGTGGACGTAGGTGTTAGATACACTGAACCACTATTAAATCCTTGTGTTTGCCATGCCTTGTCTTTCTATCTTTCTCTATCTCTTCATTTGTGTTTTGCATTTATCTTGCACTCAATCTAATTTGTTTCACAGTACATAGTTTTTAAAGAGTTAAATTTTTAAAGAACCCAATTCATCCCCTCCTCTTGGATTTCCATCTGGGCCAACAAGAAGACTGAATGAATTTATCAAGATCCAAAGTGAAGGAATGGGAAAGATCCTAGAAGAGCTCAAAAGACTTCTTAGATTTTGATTAGCTTTTGATGTTTGATTTACATTTTGATGTAATTAGTCTTTAATGTTTAGTTTGTAATTTAACTTTTTGAATGGTGTAATGAAGTACTTTGATGCTTAGAATGATGTAACGAAGTATTTATCTTATGAATGATGTAATAAAGTTTTAAGTATTCAATGAATATCATACTTGAATTTTGATAATTAACTTGAACTTTGTTTGAACTTTGAATTTGATTCCTATGATTGATGTTAATTTAAGTCTTAATGCACATTCTAATCCTTTTTGTTGATTACAATATGCATAAAATAATGAAAGAAGAGCTACTTATATATGCATAATCAATTAATGCAAGAATGGTACTTATATGTATGCATGTTAAATGGAATTAATATCACATGGAATTAAGATATGCATAAAAGTTTCAATGAACTTAACATATGCACACACATAGGGGGAGCTACCACATTAAGGGGGAGCTTAACCTAAAATGTATAAGTTTTGATAATTATGCATATACTCAATGTTTTTTTCATCATCAAAAAGGGAAAGATTGTTGAGGAAATTATTGAGAAATTATTTACCCAATTATTGATTTTGATGATTAACAAAAGCCATGAGTATATTCATTGTTTCTGATAAATTTGATAAGTATTTCAGGTATTAAGATTGGTTGTTTATTCAAATGACACTTAGAAATTAGTTTTGAACCGTGTTTAAATGGAATTTATTTAAGTTCAGAACTTGGAGCCGACACCTAGAACCATTAGAGCCGACTCCAGAGTGTATCAGAATAGTTATATATTTTTGGCACGGTTCAGAGTCGACACCTAGAGTTTCGGAGCTGATACCTATGGTTTTGGAGCCAACACATTAATAGGTGGAGCCAACTCCAACCTGAGATACAGAGAAACTATTTTCTACTTCAGAAGCCGGAGTCGACACATGGATTTCGGGAGCCGACTCTAACCTGAGTTATAGAGACTGTGTTTTGGGAGCAATTCTCATAGTCGACACATCAGAAATTGGTAGCCGACACATCAGAAATTGGGAGCCGACTCCAGTCAGCGGGGAGTCAACACTTTGCAAAGTCGGAGCCGACTCTACATCAAATCAGTTTTTGCTATTTATGGAAACACGATCTCAAGCCGACATATGAAAAGTTGGAGCCGACTCCAACCTTTCAAGGATGATTTTCAAAAGTGCAAGATCAGACTCTAACGGATATATTTTCTCACCTAACTCTCAACAGATACATTTCTTTGCGTGGAGAAGGATCCAAGGTACTTTGTAATGGCTATTTCTCACCTAATCTCAGATTAAGTCTATATAAAATGAGGGACTCGTCCATTTGAAGAGAAGACCGAAAAATAGAGGGAAAATAATGGAAAAATCAAGAGAAATCCACAGTGAAAAAGAAAGAGAAAAATCTCTAAGTCCAAGCCTATCAATCCAAGAGAGATTCAAAAGAAATCTAAAGCCCTAAAAGTTTAAATTCGAAGGATTTTCAAAAGGAAAGTAAGAAGAGAAAAAGCCCTATTTCTTCAACGAGCTGTGTTAGAGATTCAACGATTCAATCCTTACTCAACCATTCAAAAGAGAAGAGGAAAATAAAAAAAGAAGAAAAGCTCAAATCCACATCGCTTCAATCAGGCTTTTCTTTCCTTTGTTACTTATATTGCTTATTTGCTCATTTAAGGAGCTTTGCATTGTTGTAAACTTTAAACTAATTTGGTGTTTACTAATTCAATCAGGGGGATTGAATTAGTTGATGTAGTTTACCTCGGAACAAGCTAGTTTAGCTTGAGTTTGGGTTTTGTGCTGGTGAACTCGTGAAAACTGGTTGGGTTCGTTGTGACCCCATGTAAAACAACAAGTTAGAGTTGTGAGCTTATAAAATAGCTCAACTGTAATCAGTGGATTATAGTGTAGACCCAAGAGTTGCTTGGGAATGGACGTAGGTGTGGGATACACCGAACCACTATAAATCTTTGGGTGTTTGTCATGCTCTTGTCTCTATCTCTCTCTCTTTTATTATGCTTTAAATTATAGCTTCACTTCACTAGCACACTTAATCCTTGTGAAATTGGTTTAAGCTTTAAAGTGTTAAATTTTTAAAGAACCCAATTTACCCCCCCTCTTGGGTTGCCATCTGGGCCAACAACCATCTTTATCAAAGTTGAATTACTGTTTTTCATAAAGCCAAAGCGTAAATTAGAAAAAGAAACTAATATTTAATCAAGATGAAGCATGATAGTTTAATATTACTAAAAAACTTCGAAAAACTAGCCATGCATGCATGAAAAATTCATCAAGCCCATTATTAACTCCAACAACCAACCAAACCCCACATTTTGTATAAGTTATGGCAATTTATGAGCATATATCAAGAAGGCTATAACATCGGTCATGCTTTTTGTTGGCCCAGATGGCAACCCAAGAGGGGGGGGTGAATTGGTTTCTTAAAAATTTAAGACTTTTTGAAGATTTAAACTGATTTGCTCAAGATGTGCAAGTGAGTGAAATTAACTAATAGGCAATGCACAAGCAATTAATAAAGAGAGATAGAGAGAGAGAAAAATAGCACGGCAAACACAAGATAATTTTATAGTGGTTCGGTGCAACCAACACCTACGTCCACTCCCAAGATTCACTTGGGTCCACACTATAATCTCTCTAGATTACAGCCGAGTTATTTTCCAAGCTCACAACTCAAACTTGTTGTTTCCACGGGTGAACAACGAACCCAGCTGGTTTTAACTCGGGCTTACCAGCACAAAACCCTACACGTTGTTTTTCACGGGCTCACAACTAACCCAACACAAGCACTCCGGCTTGTAACGAGGTATACCAACCTCCACTGATTCAATCCACTGATTGAATCAGCAAACAATTAGAATAAAAGTGTTTGGATAATGAAATGCTCCCCTTGAGCAAATATACAAATGAAGTACAAAATAAAGAGTTAGAAAAGCCTGATTGTATTGCAGATGGTAGTGGCTTTGGCTTTCTTCCTTCTCTCTTTAACTCCTCTTGAAACGTTGAATCACGCCTCAGTAAGATTCTTGACCGTTGAAGTCTTTGGAGTTGAGATGAAGCTTTTTCCTCTTTTGAAAATCCTCCGATTTGACCTTTGAAATGCTTGTGGATTTTCTTTTACTCTTGTGGATTGATGAGAAGGAGCAGACGAAACTTCCTCTTGGATTTCACTCCTTTTGAATCACTCTTCTTTGAGCTAGATGATTTTTCTAATATGCTCTGTTTTTCCCTCTTTTCAAAAGATATTCTTTTCTCTCTTTTTGATTTTCTCTGGATTGTTTTGATTTGAAAAGCTCCTCTATTTATAGAATCTGCAAAAATATATCCGTTAGAGACAAGGAAAAATAGCCGTTATTTAAAAATCTTACCGTTAGAGCTGAGTTGGCATCCGTAAAAATCGCGTCCAGATTTACTGGAGTCGACTCATGCTTTTCCCGAGTCGGCTCGAGCTCGTCTTACAAAAATAGAAATGTTTAAAAAGGTTAGGGGTCGACTCGCTAAAAGTGAAGTGTCGACTCCTGAAAGTCGGGAGTCGACTCGAGAAAGACTTGGGGTCGACTTGCGAAGTGCTCAGAAAAACTCTTCTGGTGTCTGAGCGGAGTCGACTCGCACAGTCCAGGAGTCGGCTCGACAGAATAGGGGTCGACTCGATAATTTCGTGGGTCGACTCGACACAGATGCACATTTCTGTACACTGAGCGGAGTCGACTCTGAAACTCAGGAGTCGGCTCCGGAACGTATCAAAAATCAGAAACTTTTCTGATTGACATTAAAATCGTTCCAGATTCATTTTAATTCATTGTTTTGACATGAAATCAATAAAATTAACATTTAGAATTGATTCAAGAACTAATCCAAAAACTTATTGAATAAAACATGAATTATAACATTTCTTTTCGAAAGTTTGAATATTGAGCTTAAAGTCACTTTCAAAATTGATTAAAGTTAAACTTGAGCATTCTCATTGATTGTTCAAAATAAATTTGTTGCTCATTTACATAAACTCATTACATCCTTTAATAAACTCAATGGTTTTTAGTAATCATCAAAATCAAAAGGATTGGATCATATAATTTTTCCATAATCTTTCAACAATCTCCCCCTTTTTGATGATGACAAAAATATTGAGTTTGTTCATGATTGATTAGTGAATTTAATTTTGTTTTCATAGTTAGGCTTAGGCTCCCCCTTAATGAAGTAGCTCCCCTATGAAACTTAATTAAATATCTCATTGTTTCTCATTGATTACTTTGATTTCTTTCATGTATCACAATCACAATCATAGAACTATAAAATTCTCCCCCTTTTTTGTTATCAACAAAAAGATAGAGAATCATTCAAATTTCATTCATTCATTGAAATAAGGAAATAGAGAATTCATTTCATTCAAGGTCTAATACATCAAAGGTTCAATACATTGATTTCAAAATGAAAGCATAATTAAAAACTTCAGTACAAAACAAGGATTGAAACTCTAGTAACTCAAAAATGAGTTCTTACAATTCTAGTTAGATGATCTACTATATTTTTCATTCCTTCAGATTGAATTTTTACATATTCCTTGAGTCTTTCATCAACAAAGGTGCACGCACTCTGAATCTTGTCTTGAAGCTCTGCGTTGCACTTGGCATATGTCTCTCCATCTCCACATATATCCTTAAGTTCTTCAAAAATATTCTTGAGATCACCACTTAAGGATGCCGATGAAGAGCCGAGAGTGGACTCAATCTTTGAGATACGATCATCAAGAGAATAAAGAGTCTCTCTCAAATGCATAAATTTATTCTCAAAATCAGTTTTAAGCTTATCAGATTGATCTTCAAGTAAAGCTTTGAGTTGCATAATTTGTTGATCTGAAAAACTAGCAGAAGATGAAGTTTGAACAAAAGTTGGAACTGGGGCTGGAGCAGAGGCAGAAATCAAAGGGCTCGGAGGTGCAGGCGAAGGATGTCTAACAGAGGGTCCTGCAGCCTCAGTATCTGTAGCTCTATCTTCTGTCACTCCTTTCCTTTCCCATTTACCATTCTTTTTGATAAACCCCATCCGATGAATTGTTGCTAGGCTATAAAAATCAGTGTGTCTTAGATTCTTCATAGGTTCATTATCAGAAATCACTACACCTTGGCTTCGAAAGATCATTGTAAGGATCATCCCATAAGGCAGACTAGATTTCCTTTTCCCTCCACAATCTGCTATGTACCATAGAATCATGCTGGAAGATTGATAGGCTTGCCTGTCACTATGGCGTCCATTACAAAGACATCTCTCTCAGAAACATAGTCAAATCTACCAGTTTTAGGAAAGAGAATCCTACTGCAAATATTGTGTAGTAATCTCAACTCTAAAGAAAG